>JANHZT010004391.1:80440-97938 GCA_032468215.1 Stegonotus admiraltiensis | reverse complement strand
GCATATGCTCTCAGTGTACATAAAAGAAAAGATACGTTCATCAAGAATCATAAGGTACAACACTTAATGATAATCATTAAGTTTATTACTGTCAATAATGTTTATTACTTTATCACTTTCATTTTGTCAAATAAAAATGTAATGCATTAATATTCCCTTTATTTCTATCTCTTACTCTAGCTTTTAATCATATCACCCTATATTAAAAAGCTTGTTCTTTCTTCCCTAACTTTTAATCATGCCTACAAAAAGAGAAAAGGAATAGAGAGGGAGAGGGGACAGAGTGAGAGAGGGGGGAAATTGAGACTTATAATTACAATTGTGATACCTAGTACTTTTGATTCTGTCACAATCCACATCACATAGCAGACAGCACTTTAACACTGTACATCTCGCTTTGCTCAGCTTTATGCAATTAGAAAATCTGGTGGCCCCATCACTATATACAACAATAAAAATGCTCAGCATTTGTTATGATTCTACAAAAACCTTCCTTGATGATATTTTAATTAAAATTCTTTTGTTATGGGACTACTAATAAAAAAATTCTGGGTGGTGTCTTTGCCACATTATAACAAATAGGATTGTGCTGTTGTAGCTACCAGAAAAAAGTGCTATAGAAGACAAAACCATATGATGAAACACATTGATGTGACAAATTAGTAAGAGAGTAGAGAAAGCAGGCATGGAGCAGACTGCTTAAAAATAGCTACATGTTAAAGGTAACAATAGAACTATCTGTTGAATAGACACCATTAAATTATTCCCTGTAAAATTAAGGCCAAGCATTGAGCTATTTGAGTGCTGTGGCTCAACTCCACAGGCTTTTTCCTTAATGTCACATATCTGTGAAATAAAACATTTGTGATGACATATAGATGATAGCCTAATATTTAAGGCAACATGTTTATGAACTCAGATTTGCTGAATTTATTCATTTGCTACCTGTGTAATGTAATTTTGTAAGATCATTTTGGGGATAACTAACCATGGGAGTCCACAATAGTGATAATGATGATTTATACACACAGAACTGGGCTCAGAATCTAGCAGGTAGAATTAATTGGTATTTTTATTTTTGTATGAAAGATGAAACTGGAACACCAATTTTAATAAACCAATTGTCACATCTGTGTCTAGAAAGTGATGGCAGCATGAAAGATGAAGAGTGCATGCAAGAGTGAACAAAGCATGGTTACGGTGGGAGATCACTGGTGTGCTCTATGATCGATGCATGCCAGTCCATCTAAAATCGAAGATGTGTAAAACAATGGTGTGCCTAGCAGCTCTATATAGTACTAAGTGCTGGCCAGTCATCAAATGTGTTGAACGCACTTTACACGTCATGCAGATGCGCATGCTTCATTGGTCATTAGGCGTTTCTCTCCTTGACCATATCAGCAATGACACAGTTCAGAAGCAAATGGACATTGTGCCACTATCAAAGAAAATGGGGGAGAAATGCCTACAGTGGTATGATCGTCTTCTATGAGCAGCACCCTACACCATTGCCTATATTGCTTCCAATTTAAATTAAATGGCAAGCACCCGCATGGAAGGCCAAAGCAAAGGTGGCAAGATACAGTAAATGTGGACATGAAAAATGCCCATCTGGACCTGGATGCTGCATTTGATTATGCAAAATGGCGCTTGTTGACCTGAAAAGTGGACTCTGCACCTGTGGGAAAAACACTTAGATGCTGATGGTGATTGTCATGTCTGTTATTTGCTTGGGTATCTCAGCGTTTTGCCCACTAGAGTTTGTAAAATCAGTTGCACACATAATCAATATATATTTCCATACTTTCACCTTAGGAGGTGCCCATCTTCTTTTTATGTGTACATTAACTTTTGTAAGGACATTTAGACTCCTAAAAATAATACTACCTTGCAGATTGTCACTCTATTAGCAAGCCATATATGTGTGTTTGTGTATATACATATACACACACACATATGATTAAAACCTTCAGTGTTTGTCTATTTGTAACCTTCAATCAGGCAAAATGATGTATCATAGGGCAACAATTTTTTAATCAATGTACCTCAAATGGGTTAACTTAAAGAATGCATTGAATTTCCAGGACCATTACTCCTGTGGGATTGTAATTTGGCAAAGTTGTGGCTGCTTCAGTGCAGCTGCAGTCACGTGATTGTCATTTGCAGTGCTCCCTGCCAAGTTCCTCCAAGAAATATCAGTGGGGAAGCTAGCAGGAATTCAGAGGTGTCTCCTATTCCCACCACTGTTTTGCCTTCCTGTGGTCATTCTGTTCTCAGTTTAAGTAGGCAAATATTTCTGAAATGATGACCCAACAGGTCATGGCTTGTGTAGTCTCCAATATTGTCCTGTAACCAGTGGTGGGATTCAAGTAATTTAACAACCGGTTCTCTGCCCTAATGATTTCTTCCAACAACCAGTTTGCCAAACTGCTCAGAAAGTTAACAACCGGTTCTCCCGAAGTGGTGCAAACTGGCTGAATCCCACCACTGCCTGGAACACTACAATTGTAGCATTCTCCTCTCTCTCCTCTTGCTAACTTTATTTGCCTTACAAGCATGCATAGACAATAACTACACAAATCTGGTATAAAGCAAGACAATCCCATTTTGACCTTTTTAAATATAAAACAAGCCTGTCTTTGGGAAAAGGGGTACGTACAGTATTCAGGTATATACATTCCAATGGAAAAATTGAGCTTACAGCAGAGAGCTGACATCAATCTAATATGCTATGGTATAGATTGTCGAGAAATATCATTTGTATGCAGGATGTTCATACCCGTGTGCGTGTGTGTGTGCGTGTGTGTGTGTGTGTGTGTTTCTCTCCTTGTATAAATTGAGATGGGTTTGGTTTGGCTATAGCCCCTGCTATTGGTTCCAGACCATCATGTGCCAAGCCTGGCTGAGGCTTTGGGATGCTCTGTGCTTGCATTAAATCGATCCACTGCTGCACATTAGAGCTGAACCTGCCAGTGAATCAGACCTTTTCTTTTTTCCCCCCCATTTCTCTGCCTGCTTGCCTGCCTGCCTCCGTAGCACCAGTCTTATTTTAGCTTATCGAGGAGGAGGAGGAAGAGGAGGAGGAAGAGGAAGAAGGAGAAGAAGAAGAATACAGGCAGAAAAAATACTAGACATTGCAGCAACCAGGGAACCCTTATGAGTAGATGGTGGATGGAAACTACTTCTCTTGTCTCTTTCATTTTTGGATTTTACAGGATTTCTTTGCTGCATTCAGCTCCAAGATGAAGCAAAACTGACACACAGAGAAAATTATACACGCAGTCACACCGGGTGAAAAAAAGAGAAAGCAGAGACCGCTGGATAGCAAGGGGGGAGGAATATCCTACAGCTTCAGCAGCTTAAAGGGAGCCCAAACCCCTTTCACCTTCAGATCTTGGACAGTGCTGAAGATAGCAGGATGGAGCTAAAGTGAAAACAAACCTTGGGGTGGGGGGGTGCTTTTATTTTGGTTTTAGGATTTTTGTTTTGCTTTGATTTTTTTTTTTTTGGTGTGTATATTTGTAAGTTATTTTTGCCTTTCTTTTTTTGAACAATTATTGTTTTTTTTTCAGTGCATTGTTTTGTGAGGTGGAAAGGCAAGTACAGTGATATCGTAAATCTGATTGATAGAAATATTTTATATCTTTTTTTCTTTTTTGTGAGCACAGATATTTGCCAACCTGCTCAGTATAAAGGAAGCCTGCATTTTTCCTCATTAAACTGAACTGAAGTACCGAGTCTATGTGAGGCTAATTTTGATGGTGTCTTTTTATTTTTATTTCAATTTATTTCCCTTCGGGCTTTGAATATAGAAGTAGGAGTGAGGAATTGGTGCATTCATTTTCTTTAATTGTATTTTCCCTTCCTTGGTAGGATAGAGGTACTGCTGTCACAGATTTAATTTGTCATCCCCCCCTCTTTTCACCTCCCAAAGGCAATGTCTTTTTTTAATTGAAATATTTTTAATTGAGGGTGCATTGAATCTTTTTCATTGCAATTTGTTTTAGGAGCAGTTTGCTGCATTTTTCCCTGTTAACTGCAATCTACTATTTGGAGTTATTTTTTCTTTTTCTTGGGGTGTGCCCCCCTCCCCAGCTGCAGTCATTTAGGTAGAGGTGGAGAGAATTTGTACATCATTTCCATCTACATAGGGAGGTGTGAGTGACCATGTCCAGGACCTCTGCTGCTTTCCTTGGCTGTGCTCCTGCCTGAGTGCCCCCTCCCTCTGCTGCAAGCTCCCCAGCAGCATCGACAGCAGCCGATGGGATGCGATGAGCTTCTTCTCTCCAGCAACATCCTCAGCAGCATAACCCCCGGCCCTTTGCTCTTTGCAGGATGGCTCGGTTTGGAGATGAGGTGCCAGCCCGCTATGGGGCAGGAGGTTCAGGGGGAGCTGGCGCTGGAACAGCAGGCGGCGGAGGTGGCCGGGGTGCTGGGGGCGTTCGGCAAGGTGGTCCCCCAGGGGCCCAGAGGATATATAAACAGTCGATGGCCCAGCGAGCCCGTACCATGGCACTCTACAACCCCATTCCTGTTCGGCAGAACTGTCTGACTCTCAACCGCTCCCTCTTCCTCTTCAGCGAAGACAACGTGGTGAGGAAATACGCCAAAAAGATCACCGAATGGCCATATCCTTTCTATGGGGGAGGGGGAGGGAAGCTGTTCAGTACCAATACTTAGGCCGCAGTAATTACTTACACTTGAGAAAGGGCAATAGCAAACACTGTCCTGCATGCTTGATCCTGCCTCTGCATGAAGTCCCACTAGCACATCCTCCACCCCAAGCATTCCTGTTCAACCTCTGCATGTCCATATCATCCATTTCTCACATCGGTATCACTTCTGGGTGCATTTTCTCTCTCATCAACCTGTTTCTCCAAGGCTTTTTTCCCCCTCTTTCAACCAGATTTATTTAACTGATACTGTCAGCTGTATTGCTGAATGCATCCCTTTTCTGTTCCCAGGAGGTATAGTGCTTTATTGGGAGATGCTTTTTTCTTTTGTCCACCTGTCTTTCTGCTCGCAATATCACTCTTTAATGTGTACATCGTTTTATGTGTCTGTTTCTCCTGGAATCTCTCCCTATGAAGAGATTCTGAGCTTCTCACTAATCCAAGCCTCAGATACTTTATTTCCTTCTTTTCCCTGCTATACCTTTGAAACCTGTTAAAAACTACTACTGCAAAATAGTTCTTTCTTTATCGTGGAAAGGGTGGAGATGGTGCAATGGGGGTGGGGGGAAGACCGGACAGGTAGTATTACCTTTTTATTTCTTTCCCATAGTTCGGAGTTTTAGAGGATGTCCCAGTTTTCCCTTCTTAGGATAAAAGGACTTTGTAGGCCTAGGACCTCCATGGGCAATCAGTAGTTAGTATGGTTGCCAAATATATTTTATGATATGATACGATATGGGGATTAGGACTCCCCAGCACTATTTCTAGTTTATTGTACAGAAAATTGTCAAATAGAATGGATCAGGAATCAGCCTAACCATCTTTAGAAGAGACACGTGGTGAGAAATGAGTAGCTAAATGGGCTCCCCCCTCCCCCAACTGTTCTACAGGGCTGCCAAGAAGTGTTCCATGTTATTAATATGCATGTAATCCAGGAGCATGAGACTGAGCACTTGAGATACAAGAAGATAATTAATATTTTTGTAGGTGGGGAGAGATTGATGAGCATTGCTAATTGCGGGAGGGGGTGTTTTCAGACTATTTGTTTCCTCTGATATGGAAGAAAAAGCCAGATTCATCACTCCAAGTCGGTATGTAAATACTTTATTTTCTTTAATTCCTTTAACTATTTTGTATGTTGACAAAGAACAGTATGCGGCTGTAATATATAAATTATGTTATTTTTGTGGATGCTCTCCAGGTTTGCATGTACTTTAAACCTAGTTTATTCTGATGAAAAAAAACTTAGTGTCTATTAATGCTTAGGTGTAAAATATTGTTTTTATTCTCTGATGCAATATTAACAGTATTTTTCAGTGTTCTTTTGTGCAGATTGAAATGTAAGGCACTAATTTTAGGAAGATACCATATAACGATATAGCAATGTTGCATGTCTATGGCAAAAATATTCTTGTGTTTGCTACAGCTTATTTTGTAGTTTTAATGAAAGGATTATGTGCAGTTTTGTTGTCAGTTTGAGGAAAGACAGTATATTTTGTTTACAGAAAGGTAATACTAGAACATATCTCTAAAATTAATGGTGTAAATGCAAGTGTAATAATAATCAGATTTAGTTCCTTATAGTATAAAAGGTTTTGTACATTTTTAAAAAATGCACATGGTTGCATTAGCTCATCATCTTAGAAAAAAGAGATTATTGAGCATGTCTTTAAAGTTAATAAAATAGATGCTGTAAACACTGATTGAGATAGAAATATAAGCAGACGGATGGAAAATCTATTAAATTTCATTCATTGTAATTATTCATAGAACCTAAGAATCTTTTGAAGATTCAAGTTATTTGTGTGTATTGTTTCTCATGGATGTACAAAATTATTTTTGTTCTTTTGTTAAGATGAGGCAATAAAATTTGAGAGATGGGAAGTAATCACAACCAGGTTGATCCTGTGAATGGAGTTCTGGGATTTACACAAGTTGTAATCTCAGTTCAGTTACAAGTTATATAGTTAGAATTTTCTTTCTAAATGTAAAATGGAAATAATAATAATAATAATAATAATAATAATAATAATGTGATAGGAATAGAAGAAGCTGTCTTAATGCTAAATAGTCAGTTTAGCATAGTAGTATTAATACTGACAGAAGGGACACAGTGGCTCAGTGGCTAAGACACTGAGTTTGTCGATCGAAAGGTCAGCAGTTCAGTGGTTCAAATCCCTAGTGCCGCATAACGGGGTGAGCTCCTGTTACTTGTCCTAGCTTCTGTCAACCTAGCAGATCAAAAGCACGTAAAAAATGCAAGTAGAAAAATAGGGACCACCTTTGGTGGGAAGGTAATAGTGTTCCGTGCGTCTTTGGTGTTTAGTCATGCCAGCCACATGACCATGGAGACGTCTCCCACAGTGCTGGCTCTTCGGCTTTGAAATGGAGATGAGTGCCGCCCCCTAGAGTCGGGAACGACTAGCCAATATGTGCGAGGGGAACCTTTATCTTTATTAATACTGACTGCAAATAATAAGATTTCTAGGTATTTTTTTCTATTTCACCTATAGATGCCAAAAATGAAATTTCTGCAATAGTTCAACAAGAATAAGTGACTCAAAGATTTATAATGCTGCTCATACAATAAAATGCTATACTCAGTGGCCATATTAAATCTTGGTGGGCAGATGGGTTTCACAGAATTTAAATGTATAAAATGCTTCAGTTCCCAGCATTCTCCTGACCATCCTCTTTTCCCCAGTGTTACTTCAATATTTCAGTGTTCTTTTCTTACATACCTGCACAACATTTCATTATTTTTAACAGAGAGGTCAAACATGAATGCCAGATACAGTCCACCAGAAATGTAGGCTTCTCTCCATTTCTAATCAAAGGGTAAAAAAAGACATAACCTATATGACTGACTATTTTTGTAGCAATATCACTTGGCCTTTGAGATTGAGTAAATTGGTCATTTAACTTGCCCCAGATTCCTTCTCAGAGTAATTATCCAGTAAAACTAGTTGCAATAGTACTCCAAAATGGCTAGAAAAGTGAGTTAGAAGGCTATGCAAATAAAGTGTGAAATATAGATTTGCTGTTTCATATCTAATGATTTTCAATATATTCTTAGAACAATTTAAATAAAGTATACCTTACATAAATTTGAGGAGTCAGACCAATAGATGTAAATGTTGCCTCGAACATTAAAAACTGATATTCATTTCTATAGGAAGCAATAAGATAGTAATATGGAAATAATATCTGAGGAATGTTGAACCTACCCAAGGACTGCATGACTCCTTGAGTTGAGAAGTATTGTTCTTTCTCTTCCTCCTGAAAGTCACACAACACAGTAAACCAATGTTCATTTAACTATAATTTAATAAATCAATAACAGTGACTGGGTTTTTACTGAATCAAAATAAAACAAATCATTTTGGACTTAGTGTTACATTTGAAATTTAGTATGGATGTAAAGTTGGGGAAGTTGTATGCAGTTAAAAGAAACAGATTCAAACCAGGTTTAGAAAATTCATCCTTTTCTAGTTTAAGGATGGTAGGAGGAGGATAAAAAACTATAGGAGTTTAATAAACATGTCTGAAACAAGTATTGAATTCTCCCTTAGGTCCCCAGCTTCCAGCTGATGATCTTCATCTAATTACTAATCACAGAGACATGAACTCATATGTAGCTTTTGAATTTTATATTCCAACAGGGAGTAAAAGTTGGTAATGAAGGAGATAGGAAGACTGATTAGAAGTACAAAAACAGTTGTCTGTAAACTGCCAAGCTTGTTTATTCTGTGTTCTGCCTTGTCAATACTCTATATGTGATTTTTGCAGTAAATGAGCCAACATTCTACCCTGAATGTTTGCATGTTGTATGTTAGATAGGTTTAGCATTCTACAGTTTTGTGTCATCCAGATAATTTGATTCATAGCTTTCTTCATCCTCATCCAGCAGACTCTTTGGTTGGTTTGGGTAATATGAATATATGTCATTCTGATAACAGCTTAGACACATTGGTTAATATTCCATTACAGAAATTCTCCAAATGGGGGTGGGGAGGGGGATATAGTATTGCATCAGCAGATGCAAATAAAGTAAGAGTAGCAAGTTGGACAAAAGTCTTTTTTGTGCCACATATTTTAAATTAGGATCTTCCATTCATAAAGGGGAAGAAGAGTGATAAGAATTTTAGTTGCTTGTGCCATTATTACCAGATAGAAAATAAGTTAAATCTATGACTTCTAGTTGCGCCCATCCTTTTATAAACCACATACTGGATTAGTTCACACATTGTGATAAATCATGGTTTTCTTAACTGTAGCTCATTGAATAAAACATTAGTTGCATCCATCTGCTAGGCCAAATCATCAGCAATAGTTTACAAACCACAATGGCTAGGTTTTTGTCATAACATGTTTCTTAACCAAAGCTTGTTGAATAACAATTACTAGATTCTCATAGTGAGTTTAGACCAAACCAGATAAGCCACATATCAGTGTTCCTTTTGAAAGAGGCAATCATTGAACTCAAACATCATGATGTTTGAGTTCAATGATTGCCTCTTTCCAAAGGCCTACAAAGATATTACATTTCCATTAACTATCTGTGTTTTTATGCTGTGCAAAATGAATGCTCTTGTCGTTTTCTGGAGCCAGAAAACCGTGGAATTTTTGACTCCTGGGGAATTTCTCTAAGAACCTTCATAAACTTGGCAACTAGTAGCAATTTGTGATTTATACTACTTTAAGGATAGAAGTGGGGTCCAGTTTGGATATTTTTTGAGGAAGAAGCTGTAAGAAGGTGAGTATGACTATATCATGTTGTTCTTTCTTAGTTTCTAAAAAAGAAGAGATGCATATAAGTCTTACCCAACTCCAAAACAACTTCCCTTGTAACTTTTTCTTTCAAGAGTTGCATTTCCTCAAAACAATCTGTTCACACCACATGACAATATTGAAGCAGGCAAAACTGGAACAAGTGGTGGGTAGCCCCAAACCAAAATTTAATCTTTCCACACTCCTTTCTCTTGTTTTTTTCCTCTTGTCCTCTAAGTTGCTGAGGTAGTAATTGATCCATTTGTTTGGAGTACCATTGTTCAGTTCAGGTCACCACAATCCAAAAAGGAGAATAACAAATTGGAGCAAGTTCAGAGGTGGACTACCAAGATGGTGAAGAGTCCGGAAATCAAACCCTAGCAGGAATATTTAAAGTATCTGGGTAAGTTTATCCTATAAAAATATGACTAAAGGGAACCAGTCTTCAAAGAGAGAATATACTTCTCTATATTGCCAAACCACAGGACCAGAACCAATGGATTAAAACAAGGAGCTCAAGGCTAAACATCAGGAAAAACTTCCTGACTGTATGACCTGTAAGCCTCAATATAGAAGCTATCTGAATAGGCTACCTCGTTATGTAGTAAATTCTCCTTCACTAGTTCTGGATGCTCACCTGTCATAGATGCTGCACTGAGGAGTGGGTGGGATTGAATTTCTTCTGTGGTCCATTCCAATTCTTTGATTGTTGAATGGAAAGAAAGGTCTAAGCATTCTGAATTTATTGGTTCCAAGGTGCATTGAAATTAGATCATCAAATATATGCAATTAGGTCAAGAGACACATAAGTTCTTAGAGTCATAAGTTGCTGACCTCAGTAGAAGCTAAATGTATGCCTCCCTCTTTTATAAACTTAAAACTTACTAGGAAACAAATGAAATTTATTCATATTCCCTTTAATGTCATCAGTAGAAGCCCCATATTTAATTCCATGCCCTTATTTATTGCAGTTATACTCGGGCTCTAAACAATATTTTTTTCCCTCTGCTCAAAACTTACTGGGCTCAAGTAAAGATCCTCTTTGATTCCAAAGAACTTTTATGAATAGCTTCCCAATAAATGTAATCTCATATTTAACAAATGTAAAGCAGTCTTTAACATTGGTATGATGAATAAATGTTTCTAAGAATTTGGTTTATACAGCATAGTTAGAATTTGCTTATTAGTGTACTAATAAGACGTTAAATACCCTAATGCAATGGGTATAATATGTGCTGTATGATTTTATAGACAAATGTCCACAAATGAACTGTTATCTGATTAATCAGTGTGTATATGAGTTGTTTGGAGGCCATGGTTGTAAAAGTATGCATTATGGCATGAGGATGAAAATGTTGGTTTGCTTTCTGTACTAGAGCCCAGGCCAAGTTCATAAAATCAGTACTGCTTGATGTTTCGGTTCCTCTGATGATTATCTATGAATGAAAAGGTGATAAATGTTTTTGAAATGTGTAGGTAGAATTTGTCCTTGTTACAAGTCAAAGTAGGTTCTGATTAGAATTTTGCCAGTTTCATAGCAGTGAAGGTGAACATGGCTCTGTCTACCTCATTATTGTTTAGAAAACTGGCATTTTTCCCTTTGGCTTCAGCTAATAATAATTGACCTTGCCATTGTTTGATTTAATTAATGTACATAGTTGTTTCTCTATCTACATAACACATAGAATGCAATTATTGCTTTTTTCTCTGTTTATTTGGCTATATTTTCTTACCTGATACAGGATTTGCCCACAGTTATCTTCATATTTACAGTTCTTTTGTTCTCATTTAAAATTTCATTCTTAATTTCATCATATGACTCTATTTGTTATCTCAGTCATATTTTATTGCATATACTTTAAAAAAAAATAAAACAGCAAGTGGGGACTCAAAATAATCTAGAATATTTAGTGATGTGCCTCATCTCATTTTGGAAAGTTGACCCTTTCTGTGACTCAGTCTAGTTTTTTTTGCAAGCCAAGCAGTAACTGTCCTTCCTATCAGCTTTGACTCAGAAGTTTCCAGGCATGATCTGTCACTTGTAATGAGTGCTAAATAGTCCTTGACTAGGCCTCTTCAACATGCTGCACTCTGCATAATTAAAAGTTTCACTGACTATAGATCAAAATCTAAGAGTGGGCATATACAACAGTTTGCATCTTTTAACTGCAGAAAAGTATGGAATTGCTATACAGTAGGATAAGTTGGAACAGTTAATGAGTGGAACGACTTGCCTCCAGAAGTTGTGGGTGCTCCATCACTGGATGCTTTCAAGAAGAGACTGGACAACCATTTGTCTGAAATGGTGTAGGGTTTCCTGCTTGAGCAGGAAGTTGGACTAGAAGACCTCCATAATCACTTCCAAATCTGTATTCTGTTAGTAGTAAGTGAAATATCTATAAAATATGATGGATAGATTGAATCTGGAGCTTTAAACCAGTTAGAAGGAAGTATAATTCCACTAAAAAATGATGTGATTTTATTTTGAAATTGAAGATGTTACTACTGATAGGTGACTTCCAAAGGAAATGAAAATAAGATTGAAGTGTATTTTAGATTCACACTGGCACCATATTTTTTTTCCTGAAGCCATGGAACACATCACCTTTTCATGAGCACTAATCTAAAAACAATGTATTGTATGGCGTCAGCATATGCTTGGTTAACAGTCTACAAAATAAGTCAAGCAAGGCAAATGAGAATTTGAGCAAGTAGACATCTTTATTTTTTCCTGGCACTTATGATTCCCATTAGTGCATGCTTTTGTGTAAGAAATCACACAAACCTGCTCTTGCAATGCTATACTATCCCCCCACCCTGCTTTTTAGAGGCCTACAGATATTTTTTTTTAAATTTTGATTTGATTTATATGCCGCCCTTCTCCGGAGACTCAGGGTGGCTTACAATGCGTTAAGCAATAGCCTTCATACTTTTGTATATTTACAAAGTCAGCTTATTGCCCCCACAAACCGGGCCCTCATTTTACCCACCTTAGAAAGGATGGAAGGCTGAGTTTGAAGTTTATTAATCATTAATGAGTGATTAATGAATATAATTAATGGTATAATTCATTAATCATTTCTTAAGTTGCATCTACATTTATAAACTGCCACTTAAAATCTTATGCAAATATTTTTCCCCTTGTTCAGTGATGCAATTCATACTTTCAGCATTATATTCTTCATCAAATAATCTTGTTTTAATAAAATCATTTCCTGTGATTGCTACTCTTGCAACTCTTCCATTAAACATTTTAACTGTTTTATATATAGCTGTACATTAATTAACACAGAGGCATATTATTCTAACATATGCTTGTTGTTTTGGAAAAAAAACAATTTGCTTTTTAAATAGGCATAATGGCTATTTACTCAGAGATTTTTCCCCCCCCTGGACTAGCAACAAATATGAATTGCAATAGCTTTTTCATTGATAATTTAATCATACATGATTAAATACAATTTTAATGGAGAGATGAACATTGGAACCAAATATAGTTTTGAATCATTATTACCAGATGTGATTGTTTAAGCACAAAATATACATAAAAGAGATTGAGGGATTATAAAATGAATAATCTTTAAAGTCCATCCTAGTACCATATGTCTAATTTTCAGGATTTTTCCATTGCACTCTCTCTCTCTCTGCTAGATTTTAAAAAGGGAGGAAAGAATCAATTCAATTTGTGAATTAGCTGGAAGCAGAAAAGGAAGGAAGGGGGGGAAGTTATGTGGGGGGAAGGAGCTGACATTTTAAGCTAGAGAATCTCTACAGAAAACAGATTTCTCTTTGCAATCAAGATAACTTAACAACCATAAACAAGTTGTCAGAGGGAAAAAAATTACATTTTGCTGCTGCACAGACCACATACAGATGACTGATTTCTCTTTCAAGTTCAAGCACACAAAAGAGTTGTTTATACTTTTCAGCAACTGACCCAGGCTGGCATGACAATCTTCAAGATCCAAGCAAGAATGGCTAAAGGGCTTTCAAAATGCTTCTTGGCAAGTAATGTAGGATAACAATCAGAGGATGTATAAATAGCTTAAATGTTTGATAAGAACGAAAATGAAGTTGCTGCATTCTCAAGCCATGCTTTCTTACAGAGATTTAATCAGAAAGGGGTTTTTTGTTGCATTATGTATTTAGGTATAGCTTTCTTTTGTGTGCTATCATTCTGTATGCTTGCCACAACATTGCTAATGTGAAAGATTTATGTGAACAGTTATAACAGAGAGTTATACTTAGCTATTGCTATGGACATATATTATGAATATCACAAGTTACTGATACAAAATAAGGGTTCACTTGGGAATTCATTTAAATTTAACAAATGTGTTTGGGAGATGGATTGAAGTCCTTATTAGAAGAATGCAATAGCCTTTCTGAGATTTGGAGGGATGATATTGAGTAAATGTCTTCTGGATACCTTCAGGTTACCATTATTCATAACCCAGTTTTAGTTGCTTCCTGTACGAGAAAGATTTTAATTATTCTGCAGCAAGAATTCTTGCTGAACTTAAATGGGGAGAATGAGGGCACTGCAGAAACTCATTTTATTACTTCAGGGAAACCTTTGATTCCAGGGGCCTTGGATCTGTGCTCCCTGGTGCAGCCCTAAGTATGGTAAAATGCTATAATAAATAAATCCAATGACTTAGGATTTTGATAAGCTATATGGTTAGGAAGCAAAATTAGTCATAGAAACCAAAGCAACATACTAGTTTTGAAATAATGGCCTCAGAAGAGCAGATCAGTATAACATTTACAGCAACTACAGCAGTAGTACTGTATGAAAAAAATCCAGGTCAAAGAGGTAACTTCCTTGGTTCCAGTTGGTTGCTAGGCAGCATCCATGCAGAGCTCTAATTAGGGCTACACTCAGAGTGACCCTTATTAATATCCACTAAGAACAAATTAATCCCTAGATTACATCTTCTTGGTATCCCAAACTTTAAATTAATATTGGTTTTCAAATGTGAATGTTATAAGAGACCATAGGGATAAAGGGTTATGAGACAAGCCATATATTGTAATGGGAAATGGGAAATCTTTGAGTTTCTCAAGGACAATCTTGTGTGTGATGTTCTGTATTTTAAGATATGGTAAGTTACCTTGGATTTCTCTAAATAACCCTGAAGATATGGGGCATCTTGAATTTTTTTTTTAAAAAAAATCAAGTGTCACAGGATTTGATTTATTTAAACTTTTCTGAGTCTTTGGAGTCATGCTAAAAAGCTAAGGTAATAGTAGGCATTGACTTGGTTGTCCAGTTACTTTCTTACAATCATTTTTTTCCTGAAAATCTCTGAATCTAATAGTGCACTGCAGTTGGTTTTGTTCTCTATCAAAGAGGCTTGATGTTTCTTTGAAATTTCTCTTGGTGCTTTTGAGCTTAGTTGACTGTTGGTGGTAGCAAAGAGCATTTTTGTTATATTACACATTTTCCTATCATTCTGAAGCCTTCCCAGCTAACACACTTGCCATCTGGAAAAGCCAACTCATCATGCCAACTTCCATTGAGATTTAGTTGAAGGATGACAAGCTTAGGGGCTGAAGACCACTGGAGAGATGATTAATAATGCCTCACAGCCACCGCATGACTAAATATAACCACAAGTAGGCCATTTCCATCCAAGAATTAAACCACATTTAATGTTTTGTTGGTAGAAATTTCAAAAGGCAAAATCCTTTACAGGAAATGGGAGAATTAACAGTTCCATTTTTTCTTTCAGGTTGGGGAACAGCTTTGGGATTCTAAGAGAGAATAATGGAAAGAAATTGTCCCTGGAATGACTTATTCCCAATACAGCTTCTTCAGTGTACATAAATAATGTGAAATGGTGGTAAGATCATTAAGATGAGGCTTTACTTTCCTTCCATATAATTTCAGTCACATATAGAAAGGAATTTTCATACATAAAACTCAACTCAAAGTAAACTCACAATGGAATTGTCTATCAGCCTTTCATTTTATGTGCTTACATTCTCTGCTCGGGCATTGTCTTCTGATGTTTATGTGAGTAAGAGAGAAACATAAACCATCCATCCATTTTTATTTATTTAGCATATTGCAATTCATTAATTTTGATAATGTTCAAACTTTATAAGATTCGATCTATATTCAATCCAATCTAATTTATATTGAACCCAATAATGTTGCCCATTGCATCTTTCTTATTAGATTTAACATATGAAGGTAAAGCCTAATCACTGCTCATGTTTCTTCAAATGCTGGAAATGGAATGCTATCTTTGCACAGTTTGTCAAATATTAATGAACTATGTAATTATTTAACTAAAATCATTTCTTATTTAAAGAAACTGTAATCCATAACTATGGAAACATCCAGATCAGTGTTGGGTTGCTACTGGTTCCCCCTGGATCAGGCGAACCAGTAGCGGTGGTGGCTGGAGGCTCCACCCACCCGCCTGGACGCATCTGTGGGTGGGTGGACGACCACAAGTGAACCGGTAGCGACGGATTTTGAAACCCGCCCCTGATCCAGATGAATATTGAACTCATAGAACTTCACACCATCAGCCACATGTAAGAAGCTTTAGGGAATGATATTTTAGTAACGTGGTGACATACTGCTTTTAAGCTTCTTTCCTAATTTCAGAAAGTGGTAGATGAAAACTAATAGAATTTCTCCCTAAACATAGGATAATTCATTTCAATTACTATACAGACTATTCTATTGAAGTTAAGTTCTTTAAAAGCACATTACATGTGGTATAGGGCCACTCCTTCTTCACTTAGCAACAAAGATTTGCAACAACTACACAATAATTTAACTGGAAATTCTGGATGTGTGTGTTTGGCAACTCTCTTCACCTCAACTGTATAAGACAAAGACTACATTAAAAAAAACTCTTTAAAAGATCTTAAAACCTTAGAATAAAAGGTTTCTTTAAAACATCAGTATATGTAGTATGAAATTGGGAAGGCTTACATCCAAGTTTAAAGGTCTGAATTTAAAATTCAGTTGCAAAAACAACTACATTACTAACTTAACATTTAAAGTGATTCACTTAACAACTATGGCAAGAATAATCGTAAAATGGGGCAAAACTCACGTAACAAATGTCTTGCTTAGCAACATAAATTTTGGGCTCAGTTGTGGTGGTAAGTTGAAGACTACCTGTACAGGAGTAATTTGAAATTTCTGGTTGAACTTAACTCTTTACCTTCCTTGACATTCCTAATTGTGTCCGGCATCTGATGCAAACCCTATAAAGAACTGATGCAATTTCAGGACACCATACACTTTATTCTATGGGTTAACTATTTTACATTATTTATTTTTCACCCCAACATTATTTTAAATTCAGAAGTAGCAAGTATCTATTTTCCCCCAGATTGTACCAATAGGCATATTTTTTTCTGCTTGAGGCTTTATAGATAAGTTATTTATGAGTCATCACAAATTAATCTGTGTAGAATTTTGGTAAAAAAAAAAAGAACATATAATTGGCCTTATCCATATTCAGTTCATTTGCAAATATCTTTTCTTTGCTAAAAAAAGATTATAATAGGGTAGATTGTTATAGACATTGCAATTAGGACACCCCCCCCTCCGTTTTTTGTGGGAAAAAAAAGATTAAATTTTCATTTGTTTTTGAGCCAAATATTGAAAACAATGGATCAGTGATAACTCTGGTGTTCATAAACCTAATATGTGTATGAAAAAGTATCTTAAATGAATACTTTAGCTTTAGGAGAATAATTTATAGCTTTTCAATTTAATTTGCTATTTACTATATTCAAAATCTTCCCCCGCAAACAGCACAGGAGAATGTATATCCACATGCAGACTGTTTTTGAATTGCACGTCAAGGACTTCACACTCTGAAGAAAGTTGGATAAGGATACAAATAATATGAGGGTCTAAGAGTAAAAGTAAATTTGGTTTAATTTAATTGTTATGACAATTAACTATTACCGTATTTTCTGGCGTATAAGACGACTTTTTAACTGTTATGTATAAATGCCTAATTACGCTTGTACCATAAATCCATACAATTGTATACTCCCTCCTCCCTTACATCATCC
>JANHZT010004391.1:58532-69230 GCA_032468215.1 Stegonotus admiraltiensis | reverse complement strand
GTTGGCTGTACACCGCCCTGAGTCCTTCGGGAGAAGGGCGGTATAGAAGTTTAAATATAAATAAATAAATAAATAAAATAAAATGGATGTATTCTTAATAATAATTAAACATCCCATCTGTATCTATATTCTTTCTTTTCTGCTGAAGCTTAATTATATCATAACAGGTTAATGAGGCTTTCAATACCTCTTTGATACTTTTTTCTTGAACTGAATGATACAAAGAAAACCTTTTCATGTGCAGAATCCCTTATATTTAGGGTTGTCTGCATTTACACTTATGCACTTGTGGCACCAAAATACATCTCTGTTCAGACTGCCTCCTAGCTGCTACTGTATGTTGCTGAAGCTTCTAACATACAAAAAGGAAAGGAAAGGAAAGGAAAGCCCCTAATCTGGATCAGGGCCACTGTAGATAGATTTGGGAGAGGATTACTCATTTCTTCTGATTCTATACTTTCTAAGGGAAGCTTGGAGAAGTGAAAATAAACCTGTGAAATTCCTAGAGATGCCACATTTTTGCTGAGCTGCACTAGAACTTTGTTTTTGCCATGAAAAGAGGAAGACAGAATTAACCCTTCTTGTCCAGTGATGTGCTAGAACCAACTCACACTGACTCAAAAGAGCCAGATGTTAAATTTTCTGGAAATTTGTGAGCCAGTTGACAACACAGGTGAGTCTCAATGCCTAGCATGCCAACCAGCTCTTCCATAGCTAAAGGCTTGGCATGACAGTGGCAATGCAGTTGGCAGAACTGGTTCTTAAACATTTAGCAATACAGCATTGCTCCTATCCTATTTTAAGGACCCAGCTCATACAGGAAAGTTTATTTATCTTTATTTGGGGTGAAAATTAAATTATTAAATTAAATGCCCTAAACTCCCAGCACTAACACCCTTTCCAGTTAAGCATATTGTATAAACTGTATAAAAATGTTAAGATCAAATGAATTCTGGCAAGACTTTTGTTGTATTTCAGTGGGTCTAGGACACAAATAAGACAACTGCATATTATGTTTTCTGTCCCTTCTTATAGATTTGTGTGAGTTATGAATGGTAGAATTTTACAGTTGTTCTTTCTCCTAATCGTTTGCCTTAAGACACTTTATGATTGAAAAAATAAAATTCCTTCCAGATGCCATTGCTTGAGTTTTCCACCTATAAAATGTTTTTGAGAATCATCCCGTCATTCATGTTTATCCAGTGTCCCCTTACACTTGATGACAAATACAGATGCTGGAAAGACACCATTATTTAGTAAAACTAAATAATTAATGATTCATTCTTGGGTCTGGGTGCAATGATTTGGTCCCAAGCCAGTGTTTTTTCACAAAGCCAAGGTCTATGAAGCATTTCTTTTTATTAAGAACTATCTCATTCCAAAAGTGGTGGCTGTGCACAGGAAATAACAAAAACAATTATTTCTTCTAAAATTGTTTGTTTTCCTCACTATTATATTTTAACTATGGAAAGCAGAAAACAAGGAGATACAGAATCATTTCTTGCATCTCTGAACTTGCTACAGTGGGGTATTTTTCCATCAACCAGTTTCTTTGTTCTTGGTGTAGTGTGAACCTTTTCTGGAAAATAATCTGCTTTTACTTCTTAACTCTTCTTTCCTTATTGTGCTGCTTCAAACTCCAGGATCTATCATTCCCCTTTCTGCTAATTATTGGTCCTATTGCATTGTATCTCCACCTGAATAATACTTAAGGATATTAATCTGAGCCTTATTGCATTCTCCTAATCTAAACTTCCAACAATCTTGAATATTGAGGAAAATGTGGCTCACTGCATTCCCCCCTACCCCCACCCCCCTCCTTTTAATGGCACTGTAGGTTTCTTGTCACAGCACAGTAGAGATGCACATCATCTGGTAAATCCCAGCAGTAGAGATTGTATAGGTCTCCCAGGGTCATGCTGTAAACTAGAGCTTTAAACTCAGCTGGACTCCTCTGAGCTGAATATTTCATCATGGAGAAATCTAGGCTGCAGTTCATGTGATAGTAAAATTAATGAGAGGAGGATAGATTTGTAGGTGGCATGTGTGAACAGCAGGAGCTGCATCCTCAGCTAAGCACTTCTCCTTCTCATGATTTCCTCTTTGCTGCTCTTTGATTTTTTCTCTTCCTTGCTTAGTTCCTATCTTGTAGAGTTGGAAGAAACCACATAAGCCATTGAACTGAACTGCCTGCTAGGTGCGGAAATTCAAATTAAAACATACTTGACAGTGATTTTCTAGTCTCCGGTTGCACACATATGGTAAAAGACAGCCCACTACTTCTCTGATTAATATTCTTAGCTGTTCTCATTCTGTTATGAAGTTTTGTTCTAACATTCAATTAGAATGTTTTCCTCTAATCTGCTTCCATGTCTCCTGAAAGTCTAGCATATTAAATTACTGAAAGTATTTGAAAATAGTAGTATATATCATCTTTGTCTTCTCTTCTGAATGCTTGCAAGGATGAACAGCCTTAGTTCCTTCAGTCAGTTCCAGTTTCTCCTACATACTTTCTCTCATGATTTAATTTTCTTTTCCTACTCTGGGAATGTGAGCCCTTTCTTCTTCTTTCACCCCAGGAGGCAGCCCTTCATCTTCATAAGCTTACTTCTTTGCTGCTTCTATAGGTTGTGGATTGTAGTAAAACTCTGCATATATAAGGTATGCTATAGTAGTGGTTTTTTGCTCCAGTCTTCCATTTTATGTTGGGACTAAGCACACCTTATGAGGCCTATTTGATTTTTATGGAAGAATAATCAACATTACTTCTAAGTGGTATATTTCTTTGTTATGTGTAAACTGCTTGTAAGACCTGCTAGATATTTAGAAGAGAATAATCAATGAAATAGTAGGCTTTTAGGGAATATGGGTTCCATTTTCTTCTGGATGAAAAGTCATGCCTTCGATTTCTGGCTTACATTTTTGTGGATGAGGCAGTGGCTTTTTCACCACAGATAGGATCCTTTGGTTGTTTTGGAAACATAATGTTTAACTCGGAGATTTCATTCTTTTGCATCATAGCTTTACATTTCAGGGTGATGTTAAAATGTACATTTGAATTTAAAACATTTTTTTCAAAGTCTACTCCTCAGTCCCAATATTCATAGAGTAAATATTCTTATTCATCACTTGTGAATATACCTTGCATTGATTACTGGTTTTAACAGCAATGTTGCATAAGAGAGTAGCAGCTACCTTTTCTTACTGTAACTCCATTTGAATCATGGTAACCAATCTATGATTCTTGATTCTCCCAATCCAGTAGAGCTTTTAGTCTGATATACTATGAATCAAAATGTCAGCACCTCACTGGCAAGAGCTTTTTACATAATATGAATCATTATAACAACATGAACTATGAGTCTTAAAACCACTTGGATATAATTTGCAAGCAGGATACAAATTGCCTTCTCTTTTTTATGACTATTAACCAAGACAGGGCAAAAGGCTTAATTTGAGCAAAAATGCAGAGTGATTCCTGTAATCTTCATTTCCAAAAGCGAAAACAAACAAAGATAAAGTGGGAGAGGTGAAGCAAAAGCTAGGCTTAATAGTTGAATTTTATACCCGTAACCAGAGCTATGTAGAAAAATAGAGCAAAGCATCAAGGAGATACAGCAGCTAGATAATATATTTACATTATTACTTTGGTTTATATAGTTTATTGAATAAAACACAGCTGACTGGATACGGATAATACACTATTACTATCAGTCATAGTTTACAAATCACAGTAGCTGTATTAACACAACAGGCCAATATGCTTAATGAACCATCCTTAAATACAGTTATTATATGGCAAGGCAGGGGATGATAGCTCAGAGGTTAAGATGGTGGGCTTCTCAGTTGGAAAGGTGACAGCCCAGGTTTGAAACCCAAGCTTCACACAGGGTGAGCTCCCGTTACCTGCCGCATCTCCTGCCCACCTAGCAGTTTGAAAGCATCCAGATGCACGTAGATAAATTGGTACCATTTCAGTGTGAAGGTAACAGCATTCCATGTGCCCTGGCATGTAGTCATGCCAGCCACATGACCATGGAAATGTCTTCAGACAACGTTGGCTCCCTCGACTAAGAAATGGAGATGAGCACCCCACCACCCAGAGTTAGACCCAAGTGGACAGAGGAAACCTTTACCTTTACCTTACCGTAAGGCAAAAATCAGTGAAGCAATATCAGCCATCCCAAACCTGGGGATAATAGGAATTAAAATGCTAGGCTAAAGACTTCCTAGACTGAAAATGAGAACAAAATAGATGGGAGTTTGGACCATTGTATTGTTTCTTCTTCCATCTGGGAATAAATATCTTAAATAGAACCAGGAAGCTTGTTATAAACGGTGAGGGAGTTTATAACTGCTGCTTTAGAATCTAGGACTTTGGTTTTACTTTGCAACCTGAGTTGTTTCAGGTTTAGCGTGTAGAAGGATTGGAAAGACAATCTTCAATGGGGAGAAGGGGGGGAAAGGAGCAATAGCAATGTAAGCAACAACTGAGAGGTAAAAAATGCAAAACCAAGTAAAGCAGGTTTAGAATGAACTCCAATCTGAATTTCAGAAAGGAGTCAATATGACTGAAAGGGGATCTTCTGGATACCAAGTGCTTCTTTCTGATAAGTTCTGTACTTTTAAAGCTGTGTTGCTGCAATTGTTGCTGAACCATTCTGCCTCAAGCTGTTCAACTACTGCAATGCTTTGGCTGGAATAGTGCATCTGCCATGTTCAGCCCTGCTTGCTTATGTGCTATACAGCGCACACGCTGCTTTCCCTTAGAAGGTAAAGAAAGCTCAGAAAAGAAAAGGTTAGAGTGAATGAACAAGTGGGTTTCAGATTACTCTGATTTGAATGTATATGAATATATTCCTGTTAGGCTTGTGATTAGAAACTCAGAAAAATCATCTGGTGCTCCAAAAATTTCAATCTTGACTATTCATTATATAAAGTTTCAAATCAATTTTGGAAGGAGTCCTTTAGCCCAATTTTATCCTCAGTGCAGAAGTCAAAATTAAAGCACCACTGGTCATTACATCTATTGAATAAAGATTATTATCATTTTGAATAAGTGGTTCCACTGCTGAACTGTTCTCACTGTCAGGGTCCCTTCCCCCCTTGCATGCAATCAAACTCTGCCTTTCTGCCTCCTGCATTCTAGAGCAAAAACAATCAGGACTTGCATTTCTTATATTTAACTTCCCTTCAACTATCTGTGCTATCATGTGCCCCCTTATACCATAGTCTATTCTGAAGACTAAACATCCAGCTCTTCCAATCTATGTGTGTAGAATTCTGATCAAATCTTTGACCTAAATTTCTTTTTATTTAATTAAAAATTAAAATGCTTCTGTATCCTTAACAACATGTTGCTTAAAACTGGATAAAATACTTGTATCATGTAGTAAAAATATGATTACTTCCTGGGATTTGAAAATTACACTATTGATCCAGTCTGAAATTATATTTGCCTTATTTACCATGACATTAGTTTCCTGGCTCATGTTGTTTTGCAATCAATTACTATTCCAATATACTTTTCATTAGTGCTATTACTAAACCAATTTTTCCTATATCTGTGTATTAGGGTTTAATTCTAAATAAAAAATTAGGCATTTTTCCCTGTTATAATTTACTCCCTTACCTTCATCCATTTTATCTTATCAAAATTATTTTGAATTTTATTCAACCCAACTTCGTGTCGTCTACAATGATACGATTTTGTATCATTGTTAAGCAAATTTGATTACATCTCCTTAAATAAGTCATAAATATAAAATATGAAAATGAGATATTTTGTTTGGCGAAATCTGTTCCTGTTAAATCCATGCCAATTTTTTAGTACTCATCAGATTGTTTTCAAGTTACATACTTTGCAGCCTAACCATGATGTGCTTTAGGATCTTCCCAGATAACAATGACTCTAGAGTCTTGGATTACTCCCTCCTCCCTTTAAAAAAAAAGATAGGAACGTCTGTTTTCCTACAATCAACTGCCATTTTCCAGTTCTCCAGGATTTCTCAAAGATGATAAAGTTTTCACCAGAGCATCAGTTGTTTTTTCAGTGCTCTAAGATGTAATTAATCTAGTCCTGAAAATTTAAATTCAATTGATCTAAAGAAATATTTTCTGATCATGTTTCTTGTCCAAAACTAATCACACTCTTACATCCACTCTTCACAATTACCTTTTGAGACAAAATCTTTTTTGATGGAGGAGATTGAACCTAACTAAACATTGAATATACTTTTTCTTTACTACTCGTTAGTCTTTTGCTCTCTCTATTGAGCAACTAGCATAATGATTACGTTCTTTGTTTTCCCTAATACCAACTCTACAATTCTAAGTTATTGGTCTGTTTCCTGACATTCTTTCCATTTCTGTATGGTTTCTTTGATGTTTTTAGATCCTAATTAAGCATTTTATAGAGTCACATTAGCTTCCTTTAGAGGCATGTTGGTAACTCAAATTCAAGGAACTTTCATCCCATCAAATCTAAATTATTACTCTGATTGTTCATTTCTTCAGAACTGAAGAAGCTTCTTGGATGAGAAGCAAAACATTTTCAAGGAAAAATCCAAGAAAGTCTAGTTGCCTTTTGAAAAGCACCTTTGGGACAGGCATGACTTGGATGATTGAGAATCTCCATAGACATATTGCTCCAATTGCCAAGGGATGGTGCATGTGCCAAATTGTATGGGTTTGTTTCCATCCAATAGACATCAATTTCTCTCTACTATTAATACTGGCTCCAATGTAAGTGGTGCTGAATTTCATTGGAAGGTTAAGATGTATAGAGGGAGTGTCTAGGGAAGCCATAAAAAGTGCTTTCTCCTTACTCCTTACTTATGAGGCAAGAAACCTCTGGCAAGACCTACTTACTTTGCGGAACTTGTGTTCAGTTTAAGAAAAGTCTAATAACCCATTAAGCATTCTTCTTCTCTTGCCAGGACTTGGGTCTTTTTTCCATCCTGAAAAGTGGAAGGGGAGAATATATATGACAAGTGAACAAGAGCCCTGATTTTTTTTTTAATATTGTTGAAGAAACAGTAATGCATTATGATGGGATTCCTAATCCTTTACTATGTTGCTACCTAAGCTTTTCTTGATTTTATGATTATGCCTAATAATTTAGTCCACTGCTGCTTTTAATACATTTAATTCATTCCATTACTTCATTGCTTGAAACATTTTATTATAAGCTACAAATGATTCAAAAGTAGGACAGGAATGCATAAAATATAAATTAATTAAAAACATGGCATGGTGATGATTCTTTGAATGTGGGTTGCCACTAAAATTAGGGCTGGCTTACAATTAACAGTACATAGCATGGTTAGTTGTATACTGACCAGCTTTTTTGCTTTGTATATATTGAAAAGTGTGACTTTTTTCAGGTAGAATGAGGTGTGAAATATATAAGAAGCACTGAAAGAAATGGCATAAAAGATGTGAGCTGCTATAGCTCCTAGAACAACTCTGAAAGAAATGCCTGGACAGGAAATTGAATCCTTGCCATATTGCTGTCATGAGGCTTGAAGTTCCATTTCAGCAGAATTTATATCAAGAGGGGAGAGAGAAAATTGGAGCTAGCAATGGACATTTCTCCACTCTGCTTTCTTCATTGAGAAAGTGGAAGGGAGACAGCCGGCACTGGAGAACTCAGGGATCTGTCAAGATTTCCTCTGGGAAAGAGACTTGTGTTGTGTGTCATCATTTGGAACTCACGGGTTTAGCCATATGTTTAGTTTAGCAGTGCTCCAAAGCAAAATAAATTTGAATCATTGGTCTCTCAGCAGCAACAATAATACTATTGTACACTATAAAGAGAAAATCTGTTACAAAACCATGTTGATGGAACATACCATTGTCTACATTTTTTCTTCCAGCAAAATTTGGTTTTAAAGGTAGCCTGAATAGAATAGTACTTTCTCTAAAATTGTTGCTCAATAATCACTAATAGTCTTCATAAATGTGTTTAGTTTGCAGTCCCACCCAGTCTGGTTCCATCTAGAAGTGTTGGTCTACAACAGCTATAATTTCCAGCTATTTGCAGTCCAATCTGTGTGGACTAGAACTACATGTATACAATTAATTAAGCAGAAATATAGATACTCCTGTTGTTTTCTCCAGAAGAGAAAGGGCTGATTTAATCTTTTTAAAGAGAATGTATGTGGTTTTTATTTCTGGCCACTTACTTATTCCTCTGTGTCCAGATTCCACACCAGTTAAAATACATCTACAATGTGAACATAGGAATTTGCTTGGTGAATCCAAAGTTCCATCATGTAGTTTGTTTCATTTTTACTACTGACTAGTCAAATGGGCATTAAATGGGCTTTCCTGTTGCTGGTTTGTTTTCCAGCATCACAGATAGTCCCTCTAAGGGTGGAAGAACCTTCAGATATATCCATGGAGATGTGTTTTATCAGTTGTCATTAATCACCATTTGAGTTATCATGATTAACAGCAACTGATAAAACACATCTCTATGGATTTGTCATATTTTTGGCATCCTTCTTGTGTCATTTGTTTGTGCCAATTGGGTTTCAGGGGCCGTTTGTTCATGTAACAGTATGACTCTGTTATCCAGTCTTTTAAAGACATATTCTTAGACTGAAAAGCATTTCAGATAGAAGGGAGAAAGCTGTTTGCTGCAAAATGCTGTAGAATTCTGCTATATTGATTAAGCTCCTGGGACTACTGCCAGTTGCCTCTAGGATTAAATCAATACACTTTGGAAAAGTAAAAGCTTCTCTTTGCTAGAGACATAAAATATTGGAAATTTTTAAATGATAAAACTTACAGACAAGTGACGCTTCCTACTTATCTGGCCAGAGATGAGGGTTAATTGGGATTTAAGAATCTGGAATAGTTGTATCAGCAAAACAGTCATACTGTTAAATGCCCCCCAAATTAAATAGCCAAGTGGTAGAACAGGCCAGGGTGGAATAGGAAAAGGGTCAAATTTCAGTCAGAAGAACAGGCCAAGGTACTACACAAGTGTTGCCTATTATATAGAAAGGACTTAGGAAGATTTCTCAGGTAAATCTACAGTTAAGAATGGATGAAATTAATTTATATTAGGATCAGTACAGTGCAGTTTGCTAACTTCGATCTCTTCCTCCCAGTGTTCTGTATACTGTTGAATTGGCATTTGTTTCTGCATTTTCAGCATATTTTTAGAAATTGTTTTGTTCAACTTGATCTTAGGGGGCTTTAACCCTACTTTTACCAAAACAATGGTATTTAATCATGACATTTAGTAGAATTCAAGTTCCAAACCAGCTTAGATGATACTTCCCTTACCATATATGATCATGGTAAAATGTTACTAACAAGATTACATTGTCTAATATAATCATGCAGTCCTGGTTGGAATTTCTGCCTTAATTATTTTTCTTGGGGATTTTTTGTTGGATATTCAAAAAATTGGTTCAGAAGGAGGGAGGGATGGAAATATCTTGTGAAATTGAGGAACATTTGAATTTTGCTCTGCACTGGGTTGAGTCTCTCAGAATCTGATCTGCTTTTTCTGATGTGACAATGGAGCTTTTTGCTATGTTTTGCTGCTCAAGGGCTATTCAATGTTTGTCACTATCTACCTGATGAATTCACTGTCACACAGATGATATGAATTTATTTTATTCCAATTATATTCTAATTTAAATAATTAAGAAATGGGCGAGATGATAATTTCTAAGAGTTTTAGTAGCTGGAAGAACTTCTAGAAATACTAATTCTCATACATAAATCCAGTTCAATATGGTATAGCTGGGATTGGTAGACATGCCTCTTTCTCATTTTTGCCTGGAATAATAGAATACCAATTCAGTTCTAGAAACACTAATTGGGTCATACTACTGAGATTCTGCCCTTCTTCATGATGTATGCCCATTTCTATAAATCAAGATACAGAGATAAAATTAGAGATAGCATGTTCTAAATCTTTTAAAAAATATTAGCAAGCATGGGAACAGGAAATTCAGATCAGAATCTATGGTACTAGGACAAGATATTGATTCTTGCATTATTCTTTTATTGTTCTAATGAAAAAAATCACCTTTGGCACTGCTATTGATCCTGTCAGCAAGGCATGTAAATATCATGCAATTGTTTACATGTTTTATCAGTAATGTGTTTTAATCATTTTTGGATTGATTTTTGAAATTGTCAGGAAGAAAAAGATTAAACTCTTTCCCAATATCATTTAAAAACATTATCCCTTACCCATTGCTCCATTTCTAATATTTTAAAAATATACAGATATTATATTTAGCTATCAGTCAGATCACTTCTGCTGTAGCAATAATCTAAACATTTGTCCATCTAACTCCACTAAACTCTACCTGAGACCATTACTAGAGGCTTAATGCATAAGATTAATGTATAATCCATTCATGGTACCAACATGTATATTTCATATAAAACTATTGCCATTAACATTTGAAGTTTGCTCCTCATTCCCACCTCCAGTGAATTATTTATAGGGCCCATGCTAGAATAATTTAAGATTTGTTTCTTTTCTAATTCAGAAGCACTAGCACATAATGTTATGTTATGTCATGTTCCGGTAGTCTTCCGGGTGCAATTCAAGGTATTGGTCATCACCTTTAAAGCGCTCCATGGCATCGGACCAGGTTACTTACGAGACCGCCTTCTGCCACAAATAACCTCCCACCAACCAGTGCGCTCTCATAGAGAGGGCCT
>JANHZT010004391.1:36098-50384 GCA_032468215.1 Stegonotus admiraltiensis | reverse complement strand
CTCCCTCTCCCTACCGCTGTCCCTCTTCTGCTATCATTACCTGTTAATGCTTGGGTAAAGGGCAATGATCTCCAGAAAAGCAAGAACTAATAAGTTTTAAGGGGCTGTTTCACCTGGAGCTTTTTTACCTGTACATAAAAATAATATAAAATGTGACTGTAAGGAACACATCAGGTATCACACAGTATTAGCTACAGCACATAAAAGATACACATTGAGGGCAATTTTCAGGTTTTTTGCTATATAATAATGTGCAATGACCTTAAGATGTAATGATTCTGTAGGAATTTCTGTAGGAAACTAAGTGCAGCTTCCTCAGAATTTGTGTGTTGGAATGGGTAGTAGTATTTCTTTGCAGTTGGAGCCAGTGACTTTAGTTCACCAAGCTTAATGTCCATTAGGCTGTTCTTAAATAACACTTTTCCATGTCACTAAATCAAGAGGAAAATATGATATGGCCATGCTTCCCAATGAACAGCACACAGTGCTACAGACAAAAAATCAATATGCAATTCTTCTATATTATTCTTAATATAGAATATTCTATTCTTCTTAAGAATATTCTACTCTTAATGGATTTTATGGGTAAGGAAAAAAGATCAAGCATGGGAAAGGATCAAAAGTGGGAAATATGATCAGGTGCCCTAATAAAAGTCTCTAAATTAATTATGGTGATAGCACAATAAAATACATATCCAGACACATTCTAAGTCAGAAATTTGATTTTAAAATGGATATTTTTGATACTAAACTTCTAAGCTAAATGGTATTTTTAAAACTCATTGATGTGTATGGAACTCATAATGGAAATACATTGGCATAAGAAGTGGGTGATTCTGAGAATACTCTTTTTTTGATCATGCCTAAAAATCCACTAGTCTATGAGTCTTTCCTTAACTCTGCCTTACTCCTTTTGAATACATGATTTTAGCAACTATCATAGCAAACTGCATTGTCCTTGCTCTGGAGCAACATCTACCTGATGGAGACAAGACACCAATGTCAGAACGATTGGTGAGTATAATTCTTATCCTCTTAAACTCTACTGTAGAAAACAAATTTTTTTGGCTCATTTTCATTAATTTGAGGCCCAATACAACATGTGATTTAAGATCCCCATTCACAGCTTTAATGTGACATTGTGGATAGATTTCTACAAAATAAATGATACAATTACATATTCAAAATGGAATACACGGAGCAATTGAATTTAAGATTAAAGATGTGTCCAGAATGTTTGAGGAACTTTATCAAGTTTATTGCTAAGGTTGGGAAAAGAGAGATGCAGTGTTCCTTAGATATTTTTCTCTTGTTCAGGATTTTCTATTCCTGACACTGCCAGGTATGCCATAGGGATGAGCTAGGGATCCTGCTGGTGAATTGGCTACCCTTTGTCTGCAGTAATCCATTCTGAATTCCTAGATCCTTGGATCTTTTTTACTTATTTGAGTTAGATGATTTTCACCTCCATAATTCAGGATTTGGGTTTGGAAGAAGTTGGGAGTTCATGGCCTCCATAGTGATCATGCATTTGCTTCAGGTAATCTCTGGCCCAATACATTGTGGCAGTTGTGTGTTTTTCTTTCGAGTAGTTCAATTTTCCAGTAGTTTAACAGGAAGGTGGGGAGGATGTGGAGCCCTAAAGGAAGTGTTTTTCTGTCATGCGCTTCATATTTAGAACAAGTTATCTTGGATATAAGGCTTAGTCCACCTCTTTGATCTTCCAGATGCAGTTCATATGGAATGCTTTCCAATAATTTTATTAAATAATTAGATAATGCAATAGAAATGTTATATGCCCCTATTTGGTATTTAATTATTTTTACTTTTACTCTTGAATGCATGTTTTGTATTTAGTGTGTGTTGTTATCTTTTACATACCACCAAGAGTTTTATGATTGTGATGGGAATAAAATAGAAGGGAAGGAAAGGGAACAGAACAGAATAGAACATATAAATGTTAGGTGCAAAGTCACCCAGCCAGGAGTAATATGCTGTGTACAAGAAAGGCCCTGTTGGCCCCAATCTATGGAGCTGGTTCAGCCTACGATTGGACCTGCCACTTGAAAACTTCATGAACCCAGGGCAGGCTTGGATCACTCAGAGCATAGCAGTGGAGACAGGAAGCCTTGGTCTCTTCATTTTTGTGCTCTTATTCAGCTACACAGCCTTCTTCAGTTGGCATCTCTGCTTAGGAGTGCCCTAGTTTTCTGGGTCTGAACACAGCTGTGTACACTGTAGCCTCTTTTCATCAGCTCTGGCCCTATGTCAAGGTCTTCCCCCTTTTCATTAGGTTCAGTAAAATTGCCCTATCCTTTGATGAAATTATCTTTCTTCATGAACATCATCCGTTATGTGGAACCAGAGCTGCCAGCTAAAATTTCTGGTATATAGTTAGGAACGGAGCCAAACCTGAAATGCAGTAGTTGCTTGTTTTCCAAGGTCAAAATATAGCACTGCCTAATGAAGTCTACATAAGAACTGTCTGTGAAGTGAAAGTGTACCAATTTTCAAGCAAACGTTTTGAGGAGGTTTTGCTCTACTTTCATTGTACCAATCTATTGACAAGCATATACAAGTAGTCCTCAACATATGGCCCTTTGTTTACAACTGTCTGAAAACGTGTTGGCCTCAGTATGCTTTATGGCCTGTAAAGCACTTTCCGCATTTTGCAAAACGTTGCAGCACCACCTCCTATAGTCATGTGATTGCGATCTGAGTACTTGGCAACCTGTTCACACTTATGATTGGTTGCCAAATATCCTGCCACCAATCATATGATTGTTATTTGCAATATTCTTTGCCAACTTTCACAGAATCTTCAGTGTGGAAACTGGCAGGGGAGGTTGCAAGCTGCTACAGTCTGTCTAGGGAACATCCTCTCATCTCTGGGGGGTTGCCTGAAAGAGCTGCCTGCTGAGAGGAGCTGAATGCCTTCTAAGGATACAGAAACAGACAAAATCCTAAAAATTTCAGTTCCATTCCTGCACCCTACAGAAGAAGTTCCTCCTCGTGCATGGAGGGCAGCTGAACTCCTTCCATAGGGTGCATTAATAGAGCCCAAATTGTGAAGATTCCAGTTTCATTCCTGCACCCTGCTGAAGGAATATTCTTTCTGTGCATGGAGGAGGGAAGCTAAGATCCTTCAGCAGGCAACTCTTTCAGCCAGCCCCTAGAGATGAGAGGGAACCAAAATCCAAGGTAAGGAGAATGGGGTCACTCAGGTGGGTGGGGGAGGCTCTGAGAAGGCTGCATTTGTGTGTCTCTTTGCACAGGAACTGAAGATCATAACTGGATTTCAGCAAGGAGGGTTTTCAACTCCTGAGCAGAGAGGCAGCGTAGTAAGAAAAGGAGCACTGACTGGGTGCCTCAGGGAGGAGAAGGCATGGTGCGGGCTACAGACAAGTGTCTATCCACTCAAGGTCTGAAGAATCTTGCCTGGATTTCGACAGGATTTTTAGCTCCTAAGAGAAGCCTCCTGTGGTCTCCCCCAATCCTTTGGGGCGCAATGAATGGAGAGATTGTGATTGTTCAGCAAAGCAGTTATGTGAGGTTCTCACTTAAAAACTGCTTTGCGTTATGACTAAGATTCGAGTCCTAATTGTGGTCGTAAGTCAAGGACTACTTGTAGTGGGTGAGGAAATATATATATGATCATGCGATATGATTATTTTTTCCCAATGGTCTTTTAGTCCCCAGTATGGTAAATGGTGCCAATCTTTTATAAACATAACTTGCAATAGAAGCCTACATATTTAAAATATTTTCATGCCCAGCTAGATGTAAACAGAAGGTAAGATCCTGGTGAGCCATCCTCACTATGAGGTTTTCTTGGTAATTGTATGCCAGTCATATTACCACTTGGGCCCCAAAATTAATTCTCTAGTGTCCTTTAGATATTTTGGACTCTTCAGCCCCCGTTACAATAAATAATGGCAGTGATGTCCACAGGTGATAGGAGGGAAGGGGAAATCAAGCTATATAACTATCAGATATATATACCTGTTTTTGGCTTAATGAAAATAATATGGGGTTGGAATTGGTCTTTGAAGAAAATATGGAGTAAAATGTAATCACTAAGTAATAATATTTTTACCTAATCTTTTATAGGATGACACTGAACCATACTTCATTGGAATATTTTGTTTTGAGGCTGGAATTAAAATTATTGCCTTAGGATTTGCTTTCCACAAGGGATCCTACCTAAGGAATGGGTGGAATGTGATGGATTTTGTGGTGGTTCTCACGGGGTGAGTAACTGATTTCTTAATTGCCATCAGTTCTTAATGTTTACCTGCTAGTTTTCTCATTAATAGTCACTGACCAATGACTAGACCAAGAAGAAGATCTGAAAATCTTTGGCTTTGTTGCAGCAGAAGAGGAATAACTAGTCTGAAAAGCAGAGATTACTTGGCCTTAATCTTCTGATTTAAATTTATGTAATGTATAAAACATAGAATTTTTAATGTATCTATGATGATTACAGGCAGGTAACATGATTTCAGTAAGTTGAATGCTGACTCAGCTGCTTTGGCCAAGTTATTATTTACTACTAGCATCACCACACAAAAATTGAATATGTGATTTACATAAAATCATTACATGTATCACCTTTAACTCAGTAAATTACAATTTAGTCTCAGTGTGCCTTACTATGTGTTGCTGCTTGTGTATCACACATTTGCAAACCTGTTAAAAATAGTCACAGAATATGTTCTGGAAGTGGGAGATGCATATAGCCAACCAATAATAACCAGTTAAGTACCTTCTAAAACTGGTCTTTATGTAGTATAAATAGTCTATATATTCCTTTTTTGGCTATTTGTATTCTGTTTGTAATAGAACTTTCCCTCTACTCAGCTCAAATCACTTTGAAAATTTGTAGGGCCAGTACAGAAAAGAAAAAGTTATATCTTCCTTATAACCGTTGTGATGTTGTTTCAAAATTTCCTCTCTGCTGTTAAAATCCTGCTTTGGTCTTCAGTCTTACAAAAACAGGCAGAAAATTAACCGTGTTCTTTGCTAAATACCAAGCTGATGTTGCTTTGCCTTTTTCATGTGCCAATTTTTATATATGAAATTTTTGCGTGTTGTGCTGTTTTTAACAGTATAACTTCGAGAATGGTGCATGAACATGGCATTCTGGATCTATATGTGTAACAGGTACATCGTGTCTGTAATGCAGCGTCCTCTCACTTCGCTAGTTTGCAGCAGGGCTTGTTTTATGTTGCTTCACAGCCTGCTAGCAATTTCTTGAGAACAAAAAGTCCTTGGCAAAGACCTTAGTTTACTGAGCATTCTTGAGATGAACACATACTCTGCAGAGATGAGCATACATGTTAAACAACTTGCAATTTAGAATGACTGTGTTTTGCTGCTGCCGCCTATTCCTTTCCATCATGCTTTGTTACAGTAGTAATGTGTTTTACTTCTAGAGTTTCATCTGGTGGGGGTGGGGGTGGGGGTGTCTCAGGGTAGGGTCAAAAAAGTCAAGAGGCTGCCATGATCATGCAACACATATTGAAGGTGACCATCCTCTTGTGATTTTTTTTACCATTCTCCCTGAACATTCCTGCCTAGTAGCTTGCTATATATAATTAGTGGTTTGACTGCAGGGATAGCCTAACTTAAAAAAATATATTCCTAGTTGGATAGGTTGTGTTATATTAGAAGAAAAAAATGAAAATATTTTCTTTCTTCTGAAACAAAAGTAACACTAAATTTGATCAAGGGAAATCAAGTCCAAATGTCATTTCAATTAGGAAACTGATAGAATGTTTAGTTTTGAGAAAATTAATACATCATCAACTAAGTCCCTAAATATTTGAGATTAAAAAAATAAAAATAATAATGTGCTTTAACACAAATGCTGATATAATAAAGGTACGTAATAATGTCATAAATTCTAATTTTTGGAAGAGATATTCAAGGCAAGATTCCTACTATAAGGAATTCTCTTTCTGCTCTGAGTTTATTGTCTTTCTCCAGATGTTCTTTCTTTCTTCTTCATAGTGTTTGCAGATTTGTAATTGTAAGTATACCAGAAAGCTCTCAAAAGCAAGAATTTCAAAATGTTTTCACCCCCTCAGATTGAAGAATATGTTATTAAGGAAATCTTGTGAAATCTATTTTCTCATTTTTCCAACATATTAATTTGTATATTCTTTTTTTAAAGACATGTGCTTGGATTCTAGAATTATATTTTGAATAATATTTGGGATGTTGTTGTATGTATCTTGGACCATGACGGTTTAGGAAGGTGCAGTATATGGTCTTTACTGGTTGAAAATTGCAGATGAAATGGTAGATTTCCATAAAGGAAGTTATGACAATATGGCACTTTGTACAACAGAGATAAAATGAATGTAATATTTTAGTTTTTTGCATTAAAGATTAGAATCAGAAATTTAAGGGCAGAATGTTTATATTAGTGATTATATAATTGATAGTAATTTTCTGGTATCTTCATTTATATGAAAGTATTTATCTTTTGATTTGTTTGTTTATGTATACTAAGGAATAAAATAGACAAATACATATAGAAACCATAATCTCCTTTATGTACCTTGATTAGCATCGAGAAACAGAAGACTATAGCAGTCAGCATTTTACCACAATGCCTTAACAAGATATTAGTTAGTAAGATGAATTAACATTACAGCTGAACACTGCAGAGGTAGAGCCCTAAGTCTTCATGTTTTGTGTTTTGTTTTGCTGAAAAGTTATTCCAGATGTACTGCATGTGTGCCTTGAAGGATAAAAAATGCAGCAGTCCACTGAACATTTCCCTTAAATAAACTTCATCGTTGTTAGGATGTGTTAATACAAATATATTACTGCCCTATCGCAATGTTCTAGAAGTGAGCTTTGTATTTTTTAGACTTTAGAAATGATCTGTTTCTTTCAGCGCAAATCCAAGTTAGGATGATCATGTGTTTCAAATATTACTTGATCACCACTATTGCCATCTACTTAAAATGCCACTGCCTGCTGCATTCCTCACAGGATGCAGCTTCTTAGTATGCTAGACCATATTTGTTTCTTGATGAGGGAGTCTTCCCTGCATTATTACTTAAAGGAGCTTTCTAGTTTCTAGACGTGTTCTGAATGCCAGGCAGCCTTTCTACACAGCCTGAATGGTGAAAAGAGAAAGAGGCTTCCTTTTAGTTATGCTGAGAAGTAGCTGGACAAGCAGACTAGCAGACCTCGGGTTTGAAGACAAATTGTAATAACTGGTTCTTGGGAAAAAACAATTTATTCTTCTCTAGATATCATTAACATGTCAAAATAGTAGATTTAATATAAAAAAAATTAAGTCTTCCTTTCCCCTCTCAAAATTAATTATTTTGGTTCAATTTTTATATAACCCAGCAGTTACTCCCATAGATTCCAATGTATGTAAATTATATACTTCTTTTACTCCAATTTGATTTAACTGTATCAGTATAAAGAGACTGTCCTTTTTGTTTGTGGCACAGTATTATTGCGGCATAAATGCTCGTAGGCCTGGAAAATGGATTTGATTCAGGGTAAGAATCTGAAACTCAATATTTAAAAGAAATACAAAAAAAAAATCTAGAATCTTTTAGTAACAATTCCAACTGTATTCCCATTCATTACTGCATTCTTTAAACCAGCCTACCCTCTGTACAGTTAGAACACTTACCAAATTATAGCAGTCATCTGAATCTAAAGATCTTATAGTCTTTATTAAATAACTGTAAGGCATCAACTACTTCTGTGGGAATCTGTTATTCTGTGAAGATCTTCCTTCCAGATTAGGTCAAAGCTGGTCAGACATGCGTCAATATTGCATGCCCTCAGTGCAATTTATAAATTAGCCTTTTAAGAGAAACCATGTCCCTGAACTCAGAAAATATAAAGCTGAAGATACCAATTAAAAATAAACAACTGTTTATTTTATTCACTGTTCTGAAGCCTGCAGCGTTCTGTCATTCAAGGTCAGAATTATAGAAGAGAAAGGATAAGATAGTTCTATGCTGCACTGGTCAGACCCCATTTGCAATCCTTTGTTTGGGTTTGGTTGCCACAATACAACAGGGATGTTGAAAGAATGCAGAGAAGGACAACAAAGATGGTGAAAGGTGTGAAGACTAAATCCTATGAAGAACAGCTAAAGAAACAGAATTTTTAGCCTAAAGAAGAGAAGGCTTCCAAGGTCCCTTCCAACCTGTGACTGCAGAAAATCAAAATAATTACACAAGTTTCCAACATACTTTGAGTTTTTTTTATCTTAGATTTTATTTCTATTTCAAACTGATTAAGGTAGCTTCTCTTCTATTGAATTAAGAGTATGGAGCGGTTGCTTTTGCATCAGTCTTTCTAGATTTTTTTGCCTCTGTCTTTGATTCTTCCCATTTTATGACATACCACAGAATAAAATAGGGGATATTTTTACTGAGGAAAGCATTGCCATGTAGAGAAATCTACCAACAGCCATGGTACGGGCAGGTCCCTTAACTTTCTTTTCTCTTTCCTCACTTACTTCTTGTCCCCGTTTATTTTTTATTTCCCCCCGTCAGTATTAATATTGGGTAGGAAAGGAAAAACAATTCTTCCAAGAAGTCTGAAGGTTAAACGTAACTCCTGTAGCTGCAGTCTTGTCTACTCTGCTTCATATTGTAGATTTTCAACCCATAGTTCATGACCCACAATTGAATCACTTGCCAAGTGTAAATGTTACAACACTCTTGTATTGTATTCTAGCAACCACTGATTAGAAAAAGTAGAGCAGGAAGCAAAAAGAGAAAGACACAGATTAAAATAGTAGAGGAAAAACCTGGATTAAATATGAGTCTAAAGGTCATGCCTTAGATGTTTACCTATCTGCTGCTCAGGCTATTTATAGAATATTGAAATAAAATATTATAAATTCTTAAACATTAAACTCGGTGATTTTAACAACCTTTATAATATATTTAGATGACAGTCCTGCACATAGATCATGTTTCAGAATTTAAGCGAGTACATCAGGGTTATACTTGACAAGCTATCAGAATCTATTCCACCTCAGCGAATAGAAAACATAAAGCGATATCAAAAGTGCTTGATAAGAAATGTTGCCCTAAAGGCTGCAGAGAATTTCTGTATCTTTGTAGTTGAAAGAAATTATTTGGCTCCTGTTTGAGTTAATTATTATTTTAGGATTTGTCACAGGAAAAGGTAAAATGTCAGAGAATAAAAACATTATTGATAGACTTAGGAAACATTCCTGCTTTGTAAAACAACAAAATAAATTAATTTCATAGCTGAATAAACTGAATGACAGACACCTTATATCTGCTTGTAGCTCTATTATAATAACTATCAATTATTAAGCTACGGAGAATTAATACTACCAACAAACGGGGAATAGAAATTAAATCAAATTAGCTTCAAACGTAAGAAATGACCACATGCTAGGGGTGGATGAACTGGTGGAATAAAATACATAGAAAAAGCTTACTTTTGAAAGAATGTAAGAAAAGTCTCAAACAAAACAAAGAGAAAAATTACAAACTAATAATATAAAAATGCTAATATAAAACACTCTTTCAAAATAGTTCAGCAATAATTAATAGAAACAGAATCTCATTAAAATTCTGTTGTCAAAACCTGAGCCAAACAAATTAACTTAGAACTACTGAAAGTTAAAAGAAGAAAATACCTGAATTAGATCAGATAGCTCAGTGGTTCTCAACCTGTGGGTCGCGACCCCTTTGGGGGTCGAACGACCCTTTCACAGGGGTCACCTAAGACCATCAGAAAACACATATTTTCAATGGCCTTAGGAATAATTTTATGGTTGGGGGTCACCACAACATGAGGAATTGTATTAAAGGGTCGCGGCAATAGGAAGGTTGAGAACCACTGAGATAGCTCATCCCTGTTTCAGGAAAATGTTAGTAAAAATCACATTCATTGTTGCCCTTATTCTCACTTGTATGTAACTACTCTCTAAAATAGTGTTCAGCCTACAAAATACAAGCAGTGAGGAAGCACAATTCATATGTGCAGCCACTGGTGATCAGTATCTTAAAAATGAGGGGTCCTTGGTGCTCTCTGAGCTTGCCTGTTTTCTTGCAGATGTTTGATTATCCTAACTAGGTAACATCAATGCACTGATGATGTTGCCTAGTTTGGGTAATGAAACATCTGCAAGAAAACAGGCAAGCTCAGAGAGCACCAAGGACCCCTCATTTCAACCCTGAGCTACAAATATTCTCCTTTATTGGTACTTAAAAATAAGTTTTCCATTCCTAGGTATGTCAAACATTTTGGATAATCAGGGGGGTAAACAGATGAAATATTATGTTTGAGCGTTTGGATCTAATTGTCAGGGTTCCAAGTAACACCACCAACGGAATCTGCCTCTAATACTTGCTCTTTTTCTTATTTCTTTATCCTGCCTAGATCAGGACTAGAACTCATAGTCTCCTAGTTTTTAGCCTGGTGCTTTAATTACTAGACAAAACTGTTTCTGCTTTTTTATTTTTATTGTTTCAGTAAATAGGAAAGAAAAAAGAAGAGAACAAAAAAGCAAAAAAGCAAACATACACATAGGGAAACCAATTTAGTTTTTAATCATAGCATTAAACTTTGATCACATGGAATAACATTCATCGTTTACATTAATACAGAGGCAATTCTTGAGCAGAGAATGAGTGCATATAATCAGTCTAAGACTGAAAAATTCAGGGTCCCCTTATCTTTCCTTCTGAAAAGCGCCTTTTATCTTTCTACTATACACCATGCCCAATAACTCCTTTGTATAAGAAGAAATTTGAAGTTTTCAGTACAGGTAGACCTCTACTTACAACCATAATTGAGCCGATAATTATGGTCATAAATAATGGCAGTCATTAAATGGGTCACTATGTGCCAATTTTATGACCTTTTTTGCAATAGTTGTTAGGCGAATGTTGTGGTCATTAAGTGAACTCATTTTATTCAGTGGGGGGAGGGTGTTGGCCAGAAATTGGAAGTAATAAACACCAGAAACCACCACCAACAAAATGGGGCCACAAGTGGGATGCTGCAAATGGCCACAAATGCAAGTTGGCTTCCAAGCGCCCAAAATGCAATCACGTGTCCAGTGATAGTGGTTTGGCTGTCAGAACTTTGGAACTGGGTCATAAGTAGTGACTTAACTGGGACATAAGTAGTGAAGAAATAAGTTGTAACTTTAAATGACTAAGCAATAATTCGTTTAGTGAGGGCTAGCTGGACATAATTTAAGATCAGTTTCTTATATTTATATTACTCTAAAAATATATTAACAAATTTATGAGCATTAAACAAAAGGATACAATGTGTTAGTGGCACCTTATTAGCATCCTGAAGTTGACAATCCTCTTAATGTGTTGTCGGGATGTCTGGTAAATATGAAAGATCTTTTGTTGAGTTAATCTCATGGTAAAATACAAATTTGCTATTATTTAAAACCCCATTCATTCATTCTTTCATTCATTTTCAAAGCCATCTTGATGGTTCTGGGAAATTTAAAGATTAAAAAAACCCAACTGAATTCATTAAAAAAAAATTATGGCTGCCCACAAGGACAAAACATTCAGCAGTAGACAAAACATAAGTAAAGAAGGTCCCTCTCCCAAATCCTGGAAGAAAAACCATGTTTTAGATACTTTAATTAGAATGTCCATATTTGTTGATTTCAAAGTTGTTACAAATAATTAAATATATATCTACTCAGCAATATTTTTCAACTGTTTATTTAAAAAAGATTTAGATTTACAGACTCCAAACGTATTTCAGTGTTTATTTTAAAAAGCCTAAATCAAAACTGATAATAAATTAAGAGCTTGGATGCAGCTAATATTCCTAGGTTTTAATTGAATATAATACTGTTCTGTTTTCCCTCCAAAGGGGAACCCTGAATTTTAAAATTAGTATCTATAATAAATAAATCTGAAAATCACAAGGAAGTACTTTGGGGAAAAAAGGCAAGGAAATGGGTAGCTTGCTTGCCAGTTAAGCAGAAAAATACGATATACCCTGTTTCCCTGAAAATAAGACCTATCCCAAAAATAAACTCTAGCATATTATACACATGTGCCTAATATAAGCCCTACATCCGCCCCCCCCCAAATAAGCCCTACTTAAGAACCTGTGCAGCTGGCCATCCATCCATTCTATCTGGTTGCTTGCGGTGCCACAGCCACGAGGTGGGATGGTGGTGGAGCTGACCCACGCGCCCTGCACTGGCTTACCTCAGGGCCCCTACCCAAGGCAGGCCATTCATGTCCCAACACCTGCGTCACGGCAGTAGCCCCAGCAACCAGCAGCAGGAGCCCACATGGCCACTTCTCCTGCTTGCTGATGGCTACAATGGTGTAGGAGGCTGAGCGGTGTGCTGGTGCTTTAGCTGTGAGGCGAGGCAGATGTCAGGGCATGGATGGCCTGGTTGCAGCAGCCCTGAGGTAAGCTGGTGTGTGGGGCAACTCCACCTGCCTCGCCTTGTGGTTACAGCACTGGTGCGTTGCTTGGCCTCCTGCTCCGTTGTGGCCACAAGCAGAAGAAGTGGGCTGATGGCCATGCGGGATCCTGCTGGATGGGGCTCCTGGTGGCATGGCCATGAGGCGAGGCAAGTGTTGTGGTGTGGGTGGCCTGGCTGTGGGGACCTTGAAGTAAGCCGGTGCAGGGCATGTGGGGCAGCTCCATCTCCCCCCCTTGCCTTGTGGCAGCGGTGCTGGCACACCATGTGATCTCCTGCCCCCCTGTGAGCAAGCAGAAGTGGGCCTTCCGTACATGGAAAAAAATAATACACCCCCAGAAAATAAGCCCTAATGTTTATTTTGGTACCCAAAAGAAAATAAGACCAGGACTTATTTTGGGGGAAACACGGGTAACAAGATAACCCTTAATTTGGGAAAGAATTGGGTCTGACACCTGCTACAACGCCAACTGAGGTCCATATAACGGGTAATCCTTGACTTAAAACAGTTCATTTAGCGACTGTTCAAAGTTACAACAACATCACTGAAAAAAGTGACTTGTGACTGTTTTTCACAGTTACAACCTTTGCAGCATCCTCATAATCACGTGATCAAAATTCAGATATTTGGCACCTGGTTCATATTTACTGTATGATGGTTGCAGAGTCCCAAGGTTATGTAATCACCTTTTGCAACCTTTTGACAAACAAAGTCAAGGGGGAAGCCAGACTCGCATAACAACTGGGTTTTTAACTTAACAACTGCATTGATTTACTTAACAATTGTGACAAGAAAAGTTGTAAAATCGAGCAAAACTCACTTAACAAATATCTCACTTAACAACAGAAATTTTGGGCTCAATTGTGTTTGCAAGTGGAGGACTATCTGTATCTTGTGTTCTCATCCTTCTTGTACACATTTTTTCCTTTAGCTTTGGGTTTACTTACGAATTGTACAGGTCAATTTTTAATTTTCCAAAGCAATATTCTGAATGTAATTGATTAATTGATTGCGTGCCATCAGGTTGGTATTAACAGTGGCTAGATAGATGGAGTTTCTCCAGGAAGATTTATCTCTAACATAGACCTTCGGGTCTTCTAATTGTGCACTCATCACTGTTGTAATTGAATGACATGTAGGGTGCCTCAGTGTTCATGCAGTCACCTTGACTATGTAACATATACATGAAACTTATCAGGCAGGAACAAGCAGATTCACCCATGAAGGTGTCAAGCTAACTACTTTATTATGTTCTACAGGAATCTCCCCAGGCTGGCAGCCTTCTCTTGGGAACAAAGAGAAAAGGCTCCAAGGAACTTGGGCTGGCGGTTCTAGCTCTTTTGTAGTTATGCAGTGACTCCAGATTAACTTTGCACTTGAGTCCTCCTCCCCGCCAAGCTGGGTGCTTCCCAGCAAACTTCCAGGTGAGGTCCTCTCCTGGTTTGGGGACAAGTATCATTACCATGCTGTAAATTTCAACCCTGGACTAACCAGTTGATGCTGTCAAGGTTTGCCCCAGTCCCAATCTTTTGTGGGGATCTGGATGGGAAGCAGCAGGTTCAAGCACAACTCTCTTCAAGATCAAGGGCTATGGGTATTTCACCTCATCCATTTTCAGGATCCAGATTTTAGTAGCTGAACATCCTTTCTCCTGCGTTTTTGATTTTCTAGACATATTTTGGCATATTTTGATTTGTTGCTATGTTATGCCAGGAAATGCATGTGGAGTTGGATTTTCTTCTTTGTCTATTTATTATTTATTTATTAATTCAATTTATATACCGCCCTTCTCCAACAAAGGACTCAGGGTGGTGAACAGCCAAAGTAAAAAACC
>JANHZT010004391.1:24686-35998 GCA_032468215.1 Stegonotus admiraltiensis | reverse complement strand
GGTAGACAGGCAGGCAGGCAGGCAGGCAGGCAAGCAGACAGATGGATGGAATTTTGCATTGCTTTATTTGCACACAGAAAGTACTTAAGTGGGTATGGAAAATATTGTATGTGCTTTCACTGGAATTTTTTTACTTAAAACAGATGAAGTTTTGAAAACAATCAAGGTGCTTTTTCATTCAGTTTCTGTCTAGTATTAATCCTATAGCAATAGCATTTTTGTGTGTCTGTGGCATCAGAGGTAAGCATTTTCAGCATCTCTGAAAAATTCAAGTTTCTCCTGCTCTTGGGATATGTGTGGTGTGTGTTTGTGTATGAGTATACACAAACTTACTGAACATTTTCTTTAGGTTGTTGCACCTTAGTAGATTAGTTTTCAAAAATAGTTCTAATTACCCAGGAAAATATAACTAATAGCATGCAGATGCTTGGAAAGTAATTAGAAACTGTTATGTGAATTTAGCAATCACATACAGGGCCAATGTATTTATATTTTTATTTCTGCTAAAGCCATAAAATGTGGCTTGATTAAATGAAATATGTGGTTGTACTGGTCTTCCAATAGGCCACATATCTAGGTAGGGATTAATTGGAAATAATCTTATGTTGAGTATGTGAATCTGGGTATGTGGATTTTCCCCCCCGTTGGTTGTAGTTGGATACAACATTGACCAGTTGGAATCTTGAAGATCTGCCCTGTGATCAATCCTCAGGAGATTCCCAATGTATATACTTTTCAGTGACATGTGATTGTTAAGGACACAGGTCAATGAAGTCAAAGAAGTATTTGGAAGATATGATTTGAAATGATACAATGGAATCTCTGCTTTGTATCCAGAAGATCCCTGTCAAAATTCCTTGAATTTTTTAGAAGGATGTGGGGGGGGGGAGCTACAGTCTAGAACAGGGGTCAGCAACCTGCAGCTCTGGAGCCGCATGTGGCTCTCTCACCCCTCTGCTGTGGCTCCCTGTCACTCAAATTATGTGTCACAACCGCCAATGTGCAACACCCGCTGGCACATGATTTATTAAGCTTCTCAACCCCCGGTAGGCCAACCATAGATAAATCCAAGAAAAGAAAAGTTTCAGAAGAAAACAGAACATTTAATTCAACTACATATGCTAGTTTGGTGGCTGCTCAAGAAATAGTCAGGCACGGGAAGGTTTTTGTGGCTCCTGGTGTTTACTTTTCTGTGGGAAATGGGTCCAAATGGCTCTTAGAGTGTTTAAGGTTGTAGACCCCTGGTCTAGAAGCTTATTTATTATCAACAATACTAGGTCTGACAGCCCAATTACTTGCAGTCAATGTTGGCATCAAAATATCTAATCAGGCTGTTTCCCCTTAATTACATGACACTGGACTTTCCTAATCCATATTTAGACCTTTATAAGCTGAACTTTAAAGTCAGGGCCAAAGCAGTGAAAAACCAATTCATATGACCAATTCAACTTTGTTCAATCAATTCCTGGGAGAGGTACCATAACTTAGGAAGGATGTCAGAAATGCATGCTATTGCTTACCTATAAGTTGTTTGTGAAATCAATCCCCCTCCTCCTTCCCCTTCCTCCATCTATTCTATCAATTGCTTAACTGTGCTAAAAATCAACAGTGGGAAACGAACAGGGGAAAAGACAGCTTCCTATTGCTATGCTACCCACAAAGATTAAAGTGATATCAAATTATAATTGAATATATTATGGGAACAGTAGTCATGGATATACTTTTATTAGCATTTTCAGATAATGATGCAGTGCTAAGAAGTGGAATGAAATTATTTTCCCTCCCCACCACTGAATGGCATCATTGGGAGCTTGCTCTCATGAACCATCAGGATCTATCTTTGTGGCTTTCCCTAAAATGCCTAAGAATGCATTTTAGCTTTTTAATTTATTCATTTACTATTTACTATTCAAAAAACCCAGCTGTTGAATTCTTCAGAAATGTTATTAGTACACAAATATATCATTATTAACCATAATAAATATCTATGGCCAATACACCAACTTTTCCTAATAAAATAATATCACAACCACACACACACACACACACACACACATTATATATGAGAATCACCGTGCAGTTTTACTCCTTTTCATTCTTTATATCACACTTGCTTTTCAGCTGAACTACTTGCTCAGAGACACTCTTGCTCATTTCTGATTATCCTCTTTCACAGGATTTTGCCTATTTAATAAGATCAAAGAATGAAGTCAGGCATGAGTTCAGGAAAGGTCACAGCATGTGCTCAAACTATATTAACTACGGTTCAGGCTGGCATCACTTGACCTCTAAGGAAGACAAAATTAAGCTGCAAAACAGTAAATATTTTCAGTAGCGCTTTATTACATGTAGGGCAATTTACAGGGAATGAAGTCTATGGAAAAGCTTTCAGCAATGAAATAGAAATGCTTACTTAAAAAAAAACAAAACCATGCCTTGCTAGCTGGCTTTAAAATTGATTCCAGTCAAGGTTAATGGGAAGCTGCTAATGAAGGGACAGGCTCCATAACTCTGCATCTTGCCTCACTTATATCCCTCTCAGCTGCGCCATCCCCGAGGGCGAAAAAACCCTCGGTTGGCTGAGAAGGGGCTCTACATGCCGGGACTGGGGTCGAAAAGCATCACAAAGACCCTAGGGAATCCCTAGGAGCCAGAAGCCACCACCATCCAGGACGCGCTTCACACGGCCGCTGCCATCTTGGGGCATGTGCAGAAGTTTTAGTCTAGATTCCTAGGCTACTCAATCTTGGCAGTGTATAACCTTACCCTACTTCCCTTAAGGTGGAGTATTGGACCTGGTGAGAAAACCGCATGTCCCACTTCGGATAGGAATTCTGGACAGCTGGTTCAGAGAATTAATAGCTGCTAGATAATCCCCTTTCTCTCCTTTGACAGAGAGAGCAGGCCATTTTAGCATTTAAAATAGTGCCTATTGTGTCATAAGCACCATGGTGGCTGAATGCGTTCTTCTCTTTTTGATCTGGAAACAGGGAGACCAGAGTAAGAAACAAATGTGATAGGGGTCTGAAACTAATTTTATTAAAACAGCTATAGTTGCAGAATCCTGCAAGACTAAATATGCTCCCCTCCTCTCTCACATTAGGGGCATGTTTGAGATATTTTGTTAAGTTTGCTTCTTAAAATAGGCTTAAGCATGCTTATTTGCTGCTTTCCCACTATCCTTCAAGGTCATTCTCTGTGCCCTCTACATCTAGATCCCTAACGGTCTGCATTGTGCTTTGGATGTTCTTTTTCCTTCTTCAGTCAATGCAGCTCAAATACTGTAAGTAGGTTGTCTAGATAGGTGTACACCAGTGGTGAAATGTAAAATTTGTTATTACCGGTTCTGTGGGCGTGGCTTGGTGGTGGTGGGGTAATGATGCTGAGTGGGCGTGGCCAACCTTTTTTTTTAATTTTTAAAACCATTTTTTCTACAACCTCTTCGGCCGAAGAGGTTCTAGAAAAAAATGCTTTTAAAAGCCTCTGACGATCCCAGCTGAGTTGCCTGATCGTCAAAGGCTTTTTTTTCTTTTAAAACCATTTTTTCTACAACCTCTTCAGCCAAAGAGGTTGTAAACAAATGCTTTTGACAATCCCAGCTGAGTTGCCTGATCATCAGAGGCTTTTTTTTCTTTTAAAACCATTTTTTCTACAACTTCTTCGGCCGAAGAGGTTCTAGAAAAAAATGCTTTTAAAAGCCTCTGATGATCCCAGCTGAGCCGCATGATCATCAGAGACTTTTTTTTAACTTTCAAAAGCAGTTTTTCGGCCAAAGAGTTGTAGAAAAAATGCTTTTAAATTTTTTTTTAAAAAGCCTCTGATGATTGCGCGGCTCAGCTGAGCATGGGGGGGTGGGCACCTGCAGCCATTGCTACCGGATTGGGCAGTCCGGTCCGAGCCGGGAGCATTTCACCCCTGGTGTACACGTATATTCCCTGTGATCTGAGTTGCCCACAAAATACAGAATACAGGTAATCCTTGACTTACAACCATTCATTTAGTGACTGTTTGAAGTTACAACAGCACTGGAAAAAGTGACCTACGACTCTTTTTCATACTTGGCTGTTGCAGCATCCCAATGGTCATGTGATCAAAATCTGGACCACTTGGTAACTGCCTCGTACTTATCACGGTTTCAAAGTCCTGGGGTCATGTGATCACATTTGCGACTTCTGACAAGCAAAGTCAATGGGGAAGCCAGATGCACTTAATAACTGTGTTATTAACTTAACAGCTGCAGTGATTCACTTAACTGTGGCAAGAAAGGTTGTAATATGGGGTAAAACTCACTTAGCAACTGTCTTGTTTAGCAACGGAAATTTTGGGCTCAGTTGTGATCTTAAATTGAGGACTGCCTATACAGAATAAAGTGTTGGAAGGGATCTTGGAGGTCTTTTAGTCCAACCCCCTGGCTAAGCAGTTGGGGGACAGATCTTGTCTTACCATTTTCTTGCCTATTTTGACTTGTATTCTGGAAGTTGACAACCAAATGGTAGAACCTTTAACTGATATAGAGGACCCTGGTTTTCACTCTCAGTAATTTCCTATGGGATAGGTAGATTAAGATGCATAGATTGATCTCCTGTTAAGTCCAGTTAAGCCTACTCTTTTTTCTGGAACCACTTTATCTTAGAGTTTTCACGCAGATTTTTAAATATTTCATATAGTAATTCATTTGTTTCAGTTCCAAAATGGTTTGTCTTTGTTTGTTTTTTATAATAATGAACAACATGGAATCTGATCTATATAGACACTTTTGCATTATGCAACCTGTTCAGCTTCATTCATGCTCAGAAAGCGATTTATGGCTTTTTTGATTGAGTGGTATAGTACCTTGTATGATCTGGGATGGATCAAAGTCATCTTGCCATATACTCCATAGAGTGAACTCTATGGAGTATATGGAAGATTGTCTTTGGATTCATGTGTCTGATATTATCTGGATTCCTAGATGAGTCAGTATTGTTAGCCTCATGTCTACAGAGAAGCTGTGGGAGTAATTGGTGTTGGTACAACACCTTGCTACTGGGGGAAGATGTTACCCCTGGATTGTTTTAGGGTTCCTGCTCATTCCCTCAAAAACTGTGTCTCTATAATCCAGAGATCTGCTTTGGGTGCAATAGGAAAAAAATGGATGGAGTAGCCTATTATCCTTGCCCTTTTTATTTTGAAGTGTTAGAGACAAGGCTTTATCTTTGTCTTCATTTTGAAGGTCATCTAGATTCTCTCCAAACAGTTTGCCAGCCTTGAACAAATCAGGAACAAAGACCCACATTCTGGTTCTTCATGATGCTTCAAAACTCATGTTATCCAGGTTGATATTTGCCATAAAGGGAATATTTGCTCATAGCCTGCCTGAACTTTGTATGATCTGGTGGAATGATTTGGAATAGATGTCTGGACCATAAGATCAAAATCACAGCGAATGGATATAGAAAGGAAAGCCTGTCTTCCAGTCCATTAAGATCTCCTGGTTGTCTGGAGTATGAAAGGTTGAGGGGATATTGACTGGCAAAGCCAGTTGAGCAAATTGCAGGCCACTGTTCTCTTGGCAAAGGGTTCCCACCACCAGCAGATTTTATTCACTCCCATGCTCAGGTCATCCAGCTCCCTGAGAAATGTTGATGGACCCTCCAATAGCTGTGTCGCACAGCTCTAGTCAGTACTCGGCAGCTGCAACATATTCCGGGTTCTGATTTTTAGGGAAGGAAAGCATCACAATGAGGAAGAAGAGGCAGTGGTGGTATAGTGGAGCAGAAGGAGGTTTTATAGATTGAGGGACTCTTTGATGAAGCCAGTGCTTATTCCCTCTCCAGATCAAGACAGGGCCAGAACTGGGGATTGAATTACCCCTTTCACCAGAAGCAACATCAAATAAGTTCTAAATCCTGCCTCCAAGGCAAGTGAGAAGGAAGTACCCAATGTAGGTACCTTGATTCTACCGTAGGAAAATCCATTATCATCAGTGTTGCCTGGAGATAGAAAAAATAGTGCCAACTACTGTTTGTTTAATTTGGGCATATGAGCAACCATATTTTGAATCGGAAAGTGAAGGAAATGTTCAAATATGTAGTGATAAGGAAGGAAGGCAAAAATCTGAGTCAGCAGCCAAACAATGGTTTGGCTTTTATATTCAAAGTATCTTATTACACTAAGTGTCATAGGAAATGTCCTTAGTTGCATACGTAATTATATTAGTCATTATACATATTTAAAAATCTGAATGAATTTCTGTTAGTAAAATATATTGTTTCCCTCCTTTCTTGAGATATAAAACGAAATATTTGTTCAATTTCCTCAAACAGTTGCTCACATGTACCCTCCCTTAGGTACACCCATACAATATATACACATATTGTAGATGGGAATGGTGGGTACACAGACAGGCAGCTGGCAGATTATATCAAAGAGATGAGTTCTGTTGCTAAAGCAACCAACATGAATGAGCATAAGAAAGCAACTGTGGAGACAGTGAATGGGAAATGGCCAGTTGCTATGGAGACCCTGTAAATGGGAAGAGCCCCTCTGGTGTAAGCAAATTCATCAGCAGGCAGCAGTGTTTCTCACACTTCAAGTGATGGGGAAGTGACTTAGAGTTGAATCACTTAGGGTGAAAGGACTGAGCTCAACAGAGGTATTTCCAAGATGAAGACCCTTGAGTATTTATAGGGACAGGACAACAACCAGAAGTGTGTAACTTGAGAAAAACGACTGCAATATTTGTCAAATGTGCAGACACACTTACAGAATCAGGTGCATATTTTTCCAGGCACCTCCCGAATTGATTCCAACTATTTAAGTCATGCTGTCTCTATTATCCATGAGTGCTGAAAGGTCCCTTCTCTTTCATCCCTTTTTGATTACTCACTGTAGATATAGTCTCAGGGCTCTAATATTGCTTTTCTCAGTGACATTTTGGCCTTATTTGCCTTTACTGATCCAGACATCCTATGCTGATTAGTCTTATTGGCTGTAGTGGTGCCTTGCTGTCAGCAATATTAGAATGGTATGACAATATTATAAGCACTCAAAGAAAAATACAATGGTTTATTTAAGAAAATAAATATGGTATAGATATGAAAGCAAAGATAGTGAAGAAAAATAGCACATACAATTAGAAGAGATGGAAATATTTACAAGGCCAGAGGTTTTTTTTTTAATTGCTTGGCTCCATCAAAATTGGAGATGATTCAACTCAACTCTAGCCCCCACTGTCTGAGTCATTGATTTCTGAGAAAGGAAAGTGGGAGTTGTTATTTTATCCTATGCTCAGCAGCTTCAGCCTTTTCCTCCAGATTTGTCTGCCACTACCTATGGCTATGTATTTCCCTTCTTTGTATTTATTTGTCACTTCACAGAGGGTATTTGCATTACATATGTGCAATTATGGGAATTAAGAGCAAGGGTTTTTTAAACTGAATTGCTGTTGTACAATATGCCATAATGTCTGCTTCTTGTAATTGTTCCCAGTAATTATTGTTTGGGCTGAATTTGGGCATTATTTCAGTTCCTCCTGCAAAAGGAAGGGGGGAAAGCCTCTCTTGTTTTCAACTGGGAGAAAAGTTGCTTGATTCATGTAATTATAATGCAAATACCTTTCCTGTAGTAGAAAAAAAAAAGAAGCATGAAAATATTCTCCTTTTGTAAAGGTTTGTCTGTAGCAATGTAATTATGGACTATAGCATGCCTACACTAATTGCTGTAGGAATTCACCGTAGACATCTTTGAACGGATACATGAAACAGTGCAGGCACAGCACAGCACACTCAGCAGATCATATATGCATTGCAGTCCCCTGAGCTGGCACTGATCTGTAGTCAACTTAATAGTGCATATAAGCCTCAAGGTATTTGGTTCTATGTATCTTTCTCGGATCCAGGGCTTATCAGCTTCTCTGGCAAGATTTAACAATATTTTTAACAGCTGCTACTGCATATTCCTTATTCTTCAGCCAAGACAACTTACATTTGTATTGTGTATTTCTGGGAAATGAGATCTAAACTTTTCATAATGCAGCCTAGTTGATAGGTCTGAGAATTCTCAATAACATTAATTTCTTTTTTGACTACTCCAGCAGAGCCTCATTTCTCCAGTTTGTAGTTTCAGTCAATGGATTAGTGTGATGTTTGGAAACTACTTCTGCAATCTTTCTTGATGGATTGTACAAATGGAAACTCAGAGGTTATATTAGTTAATCGCAAAAAGAAATAGGACATGATAAACTATTTTTTTCCCTCACAAGGCAAGCTCCGTGGAACCTAACTTATGTCAGTGGATTAAAAAATATTTGGCACTGCAGTCAATTTAGTCACAAAATAACGACTAAAGTGAGTGCCGGGCACAGTGAATCTAATCTGAGGGAGATGGATGGTTAGAAATAGAAAAAATAAATAAGTAAGAAAGTAAGTAAGTAAGTAAATAAAAGCAAGGAATGGCATATTTATCTGAAAGAGATGATCCTAAATTCAAGAAGGCAACACCTCCCCATAGAAATAGTAAATGGACAGACACAAAACATAAAAACACAATCCTATGTAATGCCTACTTTCTCATCTTTTGGTTTAATAGTTCTAATTGAAACCATTCCTAAATAATTTGCCTCTCCAGTAATGTGTATCTGTGTACATGTGTGGGCATTTACAATATGCGTGAATATACAGTGTATCTCCCAGGAGCCATGTTTTGAAAATAAGAGAAATGGCTGGACAAAAAATACAATTTAATACCTGCTACTAAAATAAGATACATGTTTATAAAATAAGGTGATCCCGCATTCTATCACATACACATAACATCAACCAGTTTTACATGTAGACATAAACATGCACACATAATTATTTATTGTCTGTTTGTTTATTAAATTTAATAGAATTATATTAAATTACTGTTCCCTCTTTCTAGTAACAAATATGGAGATGTGGGACCAAGAGAAGGGATAATTATACAAGTAAGGGAAGAACAAAACAGGATGGAGATGAAATGGTGAAAATAAACTAAAAAGAGAAGGTCTGTTTAGACTGTACAGAAATAATTATTGCTCAGTAGCAAAACAGCTCCATGTAAGCAATGTAATCTTCAAGCTAATCTTTTCCATGATTTACACTTCCAACTCATTTTTGTTTTGTTTTCAAAAGATTCTTATCAGCTAAATATAAGATGATACTCACAGTATTTTAGATGGTCAGTGTTCCTTATAGTACACAGAATGGTAACCTTAAACAAAAGTCTCCCCATCCTGTGATTGCTTCAGATATAGAAAGATCCCTCAGCTCCCCTTTTCTCTTTGTGGTTATTGTTTCATCTCTGCTGTTTGGGGGGTATGCAACTCATGGTCAGTGGATGCACACAACCCCTGGAAGCTTCTGGGGTGATATTGCCTTTAGTTTTTTCCTCACTCCCCTTAAAAGATAAAGTGAATTGTTGGATTAAATTCACTAGGATTTTGTTCTTGCACCTTGCTAGGATTCTCATAGGGAGAAAGATGAGCAGGATATAAATAACAAAATTTGCAACTTGGAGTTTTTTAATGCATTTTTATACAGCTTGGCTTCTTCATGTCAGGAGTTTCTGTAAAACATTTAAGTTATATATGGCTTCATCAACTGCACTGCAGCTACTGTTTTTTCTGAGCAATACTTGCAACCCAATTATGCCCCTTTGTGGGAGGAATGTGTATAAACTGTATGTCAGTTTATATTTCTGCTATTTGTTCTGGGATTCTAATTCCAAAAAGCAGATTTCAACAGTAGGCTTTGGCCACATTGGCCATCACATAAAATGTGTTGAAATACATATTGTGTAAAGTGGTAACCTGAAGAGCTATTTGAAATATAATATAAATGAATAAGAAGGGATGCAAACACTTTTATGTTCCACCATTGTGTCCATCTTTTACTTTCAATAAACTTGGCATGTCCTGAATTTAATGCAGAAATTGTACTATTCCAAAATCTAATGATTCAGTGGTTGAACACATTGCACTGAAAAGGTTCTGAGTTTAATCTCTGAGACTTTCAGAAAAGATTGAAAAAACTACCTGCAGATAAGAGGAGTCCGGTTGATGAGTGTTGACAGTACTGCATTAAATAGTCCAGTGATCTCAATCTATGGCTTTCAATTGCATACTCTCTGGGAAATTGTTCTGAGATATATGAGGATACATATTTTCTCTTTGTGTTCACCATATATTCATTCTGAGAAATCTGGTTTATTGGACATTATTCACTCGAGTGTTTTATGTTGGAATAGTTCAAGTCTCTTTTCTATTTGGCCTAGTGAAAATAACTTTTTTTCTTAAAATTATAATACTCAATAAAAGCTGTATAGAAGTCTCAGGAAACAATTGTTAGAGCTTTGATGCTATGTTTGTATCTCTATTTATCCTGAAGTACCTTTTTAACTTTAAATTCAAATCATTATGCAGCCTTATAGCCAGAAGAATCTGAAATGAGGATGTGATGGTCAAATTTTGGCCTGATATTGTTTCAAATTTAGGTTTGGCTTGGAAAATATCTGTAATAATAATAATAATAACAACAACAACAACAACAACAACCCAATAATAGAGTTGGAAGTTGGACCTTGGAGGTCTTTTAGTCCAACCCCTTGCTCAAACAGAAGACCCTGTACTATTTCAGACAAATGGCTGTCCAGTCTCTTTTTAAAAGCCTCCAGTGATGAAGCAAGCTGTTTCACTAGTCTATTATTTTCACTGTCAGGAAATTTCTCCTTAGTTCTAGGTTGCTTCTCTCCTTGATTAGTTTCCATCCATTGCTTCTTGTCTTGCCTTCGTGTGCTTTGGAAAATAGGTTGACCCCTCTTCTTTGTAGCAGCCCCTCAAATACTGGAATACTGCTATCAGGTTGCCTCTAGTCCTTCTTTTCACTAGACAAGACATACCCAATTCCTGCAACTGTTCTTCATATATTTTAGCCCCCAGCCACATAAACATCTTTGTTGCTCTTCTCTGCACTCTTTCCAGAGTCTCAACATCTTTTTTATATTGCAGTGACCAAAACTGGATGCAGTATTGCAAGTGTGGTCTTATGGAGACCTTATAAACACTTCACATGATCTTGATTCTATCCCTCTGTTAATGCAGCCTAGAATTGCATTGACTTTTTCAATGGCTGCAGCACACTCCATGCTCACATTTAAGGGATTGTCCACTTGGACTCCAAGATCCCTCTCACAGTTATTGCTGTTGGGCTAAGAAGTATGGGGTGGTTGTTTTTTTAATTTGATTTATATGCCGCCCTTCTCCGGAGACTCAGGGCGGCTTACAATGCATTAAACAATAGCCTTCATACTTT
>JANHZT010004391.1:0-10059 GCA_032468215.1 Stegonotus admiraltiensis | reverse complement strand
GACAGAATTCTTTCACTTCCTGCAGCAGGTGGAGTAATGGATCCTAGTAGGGTGTTTCTGACCACGAAGCCAACCCCGTATTCCCTAGACTCGTTTGATGGTTTTCCCTGCCAGAAGAATGAGAAGTTTTTCTCCTTAATAGATCCTAAGTCTAACAGTCTTGTCTCTTGAAGGGCAATGATGTTCATCTGCAGTCTGCTCAACTCCATGTCAATGGCAGCTGTCTTACATACGTCATCTATCTCTTGTAAATTGTCAGAAAGGCCGGGTGTCATTTTCCGAACATTCCAGGTGCCCAACTTTAGGGCTAAAGTTTTCTTATGTTTGTTGCATGGTGCAAAGTTATTGATCCGCTTGTTGGCTTTGACCCTAAACCCCACGCACCCTGTGAGGTTAACAAACCGCGGCGGGGCAGCACGTTAGTGGCTGGGGGCTGCCCAGCTTAAGGTGGGTGGTAGCTGCCCAATGAGGTACAACGACCTCTCCCACTGACAAAAGTGGCCCCTGGTGTCACGCTCTATGGCAATCAAGCAAAGACTTATAACAGCATATATACCAACTGTAATCATATGTTCTATAACTTAGAAGGGATAAGCCTCATCAACAGAACTCTGTTTCAGAATGGCTTCCAAGTATATTGCATCTTTTACCAGGAATCAATTTTCTGATCCACAATAATAACATTCATTTTACCTGATTTTATATTCACAAAATTACAACTAAGTGCCCAACAAAAATGGGCACATGAGCTTTTATTATTTATTATCTTAATTAGTATTATTTTTTTTAAAAGTTGTATATCACCCTGCTCCGAACAATTTGGAGTAGTTTAGTTAGTAGTAAACCCATCATGCAATAGATAAGTTGTCTCCAAGTGGGTGGATCATTCATTATTGCATAGATACAGCATTTTATTAATTAACTCAGGAATAGTTCCTACTTGCCTTCTTCATGCTATAATTACTGTTGCAATATTTACTGCTTAGCTTATGCAGTTGTAACAGAATTCTGTGCAAAGTAGCTGTTAAGTTATGATGCTGAAAAACATGAAATTGTGGCATAAGGCAACAATGAATGGAATGGAGTACCTGGTGCTTACCAGTTGAGGTTTTATCTCTCAGTTTGGGATTTTGACTCCCAGTTTTCTCCACCCTCTAGCTTCAAAAGGAGCTACTGATACTAACTTTATACTATTAAAGAAGAAAGAAGTACAGCTGCTTTGTCCATTCAAATGTACCAATATGCCACTCAAAACATTTGGATAGAACAGATTGAAAAACTTTGCAACATTCATATTTTGAGACATAGCATTTCCTTCATGTGCTCCTACAACTTTTCAGGACAGTATGGGATGTGTTGGCCTTCCATCTCCTGTTGAATCCAAGAACAGAAATCAAAATACTCGGTGTTTGTCACTGCAGCTGCTCATATTTATATCTCATCTCCATTTTTTTCCTCTTTTTTTTCTATGTCTTTGACAGTGCCTAGTTGAAAAACTCTTCAAATCGAAGATTATTTGTTTTGGTTTGATTTAGCTTAGTTTCCATGTGAATACAGCAGCATCAGTAACAACAAAAACCGCTACACTAAGAATGCAGATAGTGGACTTCTACCCATTCCTTAATCTGTCCATCTATTGTTTGGAACCTCCTACACATTCATCCATCCAAGTACCTTTCAGATGTGTGTTCACAACAACAGAAGTTGTAGTCAAAATATGAGAGAAATGTTAAGTTAGGGACTACTCCTCTTGGATAAAATCATTGGCCTTATTAGATGAGAGAAAAAGGGTGACAATACTGTGCAGTACAGAGGTCCACATCCAAGGTATCTTAGAAAATATTCCATACTTACAAAAACCTCTAGTCTTAGAAGATCAATCAGCACTGTAGTTATTACCAAGTTGGAAAGCTATAGGAACTGACAGAATATCTACTGAAACATGGCAAGCAAATCATTAAAGGCTCTAACCAAGCTATGCCAGCAAATCTGGAGAATGGCACAGTGGCCAACAGATTGGAAAAGGTCAGTCTACATTACAATTCCAAAACCAGGAGACTATACAACAGAGTGTACAATCTATCGTACAATATCTTTAATTTCACATGCTAATGAAACAGTGTTTCTGATCATCCAATGCAGATTAGAGCACGATGTGGAAAATGTTGTTCCAGACATCAAGCTGGCTATAGGAGAGGTTGAGGAACAAATTATTGTTGATACACATTGGATTATTGAGAAAACCAAAGAATAAGAAATCACTGTGTGCGTCATCATTGACCATAGAAAGGCCTTTGATTGTGTTGATCACATTAAGCTGTGGAATATGCTCAGAAAAATGAGAATTTCAGAATATCTTGATGTCCTTATAAGAAACTTATATACAGGTCAGGAAGCCATAGAACAGACAGAACATGGTGAAACAAGCTGGCTCCAGATTGGCAAAGGAGTGTGATGAGGCTGTCTATTCTCCCCTTGTTTGAACTACATCCTGAATATATATTGGGGAAACCTGGATTGCAAGAGGATTAGTGTGTTTTTAAAATAGGAGGAAGAAATGTCAATAACCTGCTCTATGTTGATAACATTACCCTGATAGATGAAAATGCAAAGAATTTGCAAGCTCTGGTAATAAAAGTTAAGGAGAAAAGTAAAAATAGGACTAAACTTAAATATAAAGAAGACCAAACTAATCACACTGGGTAAAACAGCTAGCAGTGAAGATATCAAAGATCAACCATCAACATGCAGTCAAGAAATATGCCACAGACGAGCACTTGGTAGAGCAGCTACGGTCCTTGGAAAAGATTCAAATACTGTGATGTGTTTATACCTACAGAGATCAAAATGGTGCAAACCACTGTATTATTTGTGACACTCTATGTAAGCAGAAGTTGGACTTAAGAAGCAGGCTAGGGAGAGTATTGACATGTTTGAACTTTGGTGTTAGAGAAGATGCTTGAGAATAACATGAATGGCGAAGAAAACAACTTGATGTGTCATTTAGCAAATCAACCCAGAGTTCTCACTTGAGGCTCAAATGACCAGACTCAAATTATCTTATTTTGGACACATTGTGCAAACATTTAACTCTCTGGAAAAGGCTCTTAATGCAGGGAAAGGTGGAAGGAAGGAGGAAAAGAAAATGACCAGCAAGTAGATTGACTGTAACATTGGCAAAAGGGCAATGTTGGAAGACCTGAAAAACCAGGTTAGGGACAGATTATCAAGAAAAAGAAAATCTAGCTTTGTGGTCGCTAGGAGCCAAAAATAACTTGATGCTACATAATCAGTCAGTCAAACTAGTGGAAAAATAATATATCCAGAGTGGCAGTAGAGGCTGCATCCAGCCCCACTTCTTCAAGCATATACATAGAATACTTATTCTTGGAAGCACAATAAACATTTTTTTATATATTGACCTGTCACTGATTGGGTGCTATATTGCAATTCTCTTCACCTATGCAATAATTATACCCTATTAAAAAAAAAAGACTGTGCTGCTCACTGATTGGAAAGGGATAAAAGAATTGAAGTACAAAATTCAGTCTCCCCTTTTCCCCCAGATCCATGTCAAATAGCTGACTATTAAATGTCATTTTTTTCAAGGACTCTGTGGTATTAATTTTGTATGCTGGAGTTACAGGCAAGGACCTGGCAATTTAGTCTATACAAAGTTTGAGGAATGATGGCAGCATTATAACTCCTGAGTTTTAAATGTTGCCCTAGAAAAAAGAAGAAACAGAATGACAGGAAATTGCAGTCCAGAGAACATTAAAATTGAAGGAAATATTCAGTAATGCACAAATAACATGCATCCCCAAAATGCTGATAACCTGGGTACATAAAGGAACCTCTTTTACTTAGAGCCAAAGTTCATCTAATCCTCTGATCGCTACAGTGATAAATAATATATCTTTGAAAAAGCCACAAGTAGGGCTTGAGGCAGAAATCTTTTCCAGTTCTTTTTCACCTAGTATTCATAGAAGCGTTTGGCACATAAAAGTTTCCTTCACAGTCAGTTATATCCTCTATTAATTTGCCTAATTCATTTAAAATAATCTAAGCCAGTAACAATGATTCTCTACAGTTCTTACATGCTGCGTGAAAAGATATATTTTATGAATAATCAGGGAGAGAGAGAACAATAGGTGTTATTGTTTCAGCCGTTTTCCCACTAGGAACTTAAAGTGTGCTTAAAACATATTCCAGTCCTTACTGCAGTTATGAAAGTTTATCATTGTTTGTGTTATTTTGACACCACAATGGTTGAATGATCTGGAAAGATTCTGTAAGTCATTAGTGGAGAAATCACCTCAGATAACAATAGCAATAGCATTTAGACTTATAAACTGCTTCATAGAGCTTTACAGCTCTGTCTGATCAGTTTACAGAGTCAGCATATTGCCCCCAACAATCTGGGTCCTCATTTTACCGACCTCGGAAGGATGGAAGACTGAGTCAACCTTGAGCCTGGTGAGAATTGATCTGCCAAACTGCTGGCAGCCGGTGATCAGCAGAAGTAGCCTGCAGTACTGCACTCTAACCACTGCGCCACCGCGGCTGGATTATGGGGATAACTACATAATTTCAGTCTGGTTGACTGTAAATAATAGCCCTTTCACATCAACAATATCTTTGATCTGGTTTTTAGATACTGGCATATAGAATTATGTGGGAACACTTTAAAAAAGTTATGAAATTAGGCATGCATGATTGTTAAGCATGTTAGTAATTAGTGCAACATTGAGTGGCAGTTGAGATTGTCATATTTTTTTATTATTATTATTTTATCGTATTTAGAGACCTCCCATCTTCTTACCTGAGCAACTCTGAGTGGTGTACAAATAAACATAAAAACATAAAAGTTACATATAAATATTATGTTAAGCATTTCCAAAAGGCCAGGATACAGGGGGCCACTTCACCTCTGGGAAGGGGAAAATGTCCACAGGGCAGGAGCAACAGGAGGGAAGGTTCTCTTCTTGGGCCCCACAAGTTGAAATTCTTTAACTGACAGGGTCCGCAGCATACCTTACCTGTCAGCTGGGACAGACCAATATAATAGGGCAAAGATGTCCTTGCAGGTAATCTGGCCCCATGCCATATAGAACTTTAAAAGTCATAATCAACACCTTGGATTATACCAGAAGTGTACCACACAGCAGAAGTGTTACATATTCCATTCTTGGGGAACCCAAGATTCTCGCATGGCTGCATTCTGTACCAACTGAAACTTCCAGATACTTTTTGAAAGTAGCCCTGTGTAGAGTGCATTACAATAGTCCAAACAAAAGATGACCAGAGCATGGATGATTGAGTGAAAGACCTCCCTATCCAGGAAGGAGTATAACTGGCACATGACATAAAGTTGAGCAAAGGTCCTATTAGACACAGCTACCACTTATGGAGGAGGAGCCAGGAGGCCAGGAGGACCACCAGGTTATGCACTGGATCTGTCTGGAGTAGTTCAACCTCATCCAAGGCCGAAGATGATAAATTCCCAGATGCAGAGGGGCCCCCTATCCATAGCCATTCCTTCTTACCAGGGTTCAGCTGAAGTCTGTTGTTCCCCATCCAGGTCTCCACAGCCTCTAGGCACCACAAAAGAATGTTCACCACATCACCCACTGCACCCCAGATGGAGACATATAGCTGGGTATCATCAGCATATTGTTGTGGGGCTGGAGATTGCTCTATGGATAAACATAGGAAGATAAAAATGTTGTATTGTGTCATATGAAACAGCTTTGAAATGTATTGTACAGCTTTCAAATCTCTGGATATATGAGCCCCAAAGACCGATGTAAATCATGGATCTTATAATAAGTTAGATTGGAAGTTTTACATTACCCATTATGACAGAAGAGTGGGAAAGGCCACAATTGTGTAATCTAAGACTTAATTCCAGATTAGGACTAGCAACTAATTCCCACCCAATTCCATTCCATTTATGATAAAAGAATGTGATAAATATGTCAGCATAAGTGCTATTTTATTATAGAAATATTATTTCATAAATAGAGAATGTTCTGCCTTCCTACTAGGCTAAATACAAGAAGGAAGTGGAATACAATTCAGCCAAAATTCGGTCCTTTATTTGCTTACACACACGAGACAGAATCTTGCTAGACTAAAGTCTTTATTACTTCCAATGGATATACCCTCAGAGAAGTGATGAAATCCAAATTTTTTTACTACTGGTTTGGTGAGCATGGCTTGGTGGATGTGGCTTGGTGGGTATGGCAGGCGAAGGATACTGCAAAATCCCCATTCCCTCCCCACTCCTAGGAGAAGGATATTGCAAAATCTCCATTCCCACCCCACTCTGGGGCCAGCCAGAGGTGGTATTTGCCAGTTCTCCAAATTACTCAAAATTTCCGCTACCTGTTCTCCAAACTGCTCAAAATTTCCACTACCAGTTGTCCAGAACCTGTCAGAACCTGCTGGATTTCACCCCTGCCTCAGAGATTCTAGGGAGTAGCTATCCTTACCCTCATCTTCTTCTGTCTTCTATCCAGCTCCAGACTCTTGTCTCCCTCCCCTTTCTGGAATGTTCTCCCTCCTTTCTGGGAAATGGCCTCTTTGCTATAGTCCATCACCCCAGCTCCTTCTCACAAGCACCATCTCTCACACCTCCTGTTTGTTGGGGAAGACTTTTAGTTCTGCTGATTCACATGACTAGAGTGAATAAATATTCCTTAACTGAATTTGTTTATTGAGCTCATCTGAGTCAGCTTTTAATTTCCCTAGGAACAATCAACAATATTTTCTATTTTCAGAATTAAGGACCTCATTTCAACCTAAACATTATCCTCTAATATGCAACCATTTTAAGAGGAAGAGGTAAAATAGGTGAGATTGTTTAACAAAAAATAAAAGTGAAATTATATTTTTAAAAGGATAGCTGTGTCTTCACACAATGAGCAAATATGCATGTGATTATTCTAATATGTATACCTTTCGCTAGTGTAATATTTGCTATCTGTGATGCGACTGCTCTCTACCATAGCATTTTGCTGGTTCTTCACCTATTTATCCATGCAGACACCAAACAAAACTGTTTGTACTTGTATTGTCAATAAGAAATGAAAGTAGAGATTAGTTTAAATTCCCAGAAACGCTGTCATAAGAGGAGGAAGGGCAGCAAGTAAGTTGGTATTAAGATCATATGCTATGCTGACATTAGAGATGGGGTAACACAGCATCAGAGAAGGTTCTTAAGAGGACAAGCTGTGTACAGTTAAAGATGTTCTACAGTAATAGTTTTTATGAGTTAGAGAACGCCAATAGTTCCAAAGATGGATTGTTAACCTATTGCTTCTATCTAGAGTAAAGATGGCTGGTATAACTAAAATATTTAGTGTAAGGAGGCAGAGGCAGATTTTTGCAAATTGTTGGGAGGCAGAGGCAGATTTTTTTCTTGTTTTCCTCCCTAAAAAAGGTAGGTGCGTCTTATACTCTGGAGCGTTTTATACTCCGAAAAATATGGTAGTTTACACTAATAAGATTAGCAAAAGAAAAACCTGCATGTATGAAAAACAGAATATGTCATGGATTCAGGAAATTGAAATTTTACAAAAAGAACATTCAATAATATAGGCCATAGGTGGAGCAAAATAACCAATGAAGGAATAGATTTTTAATGAGAGAGGACATCTCATTCTAAGACGTTTTGAGATTTGAAATACAGTGAAGATGCTGCAAGAGGAAAGACATCACAAAACAATTTTTATTTTATTTTAATAACTAAAATGTCATATTATATGGTCATTTTATTTTAAATAAATTTAATAAGAAAAATGAGGTTTAATATAGAAATAAATAAATGCAGGATACATTTCTAATTACCTTTCAATTGAGATGTCTCATGGTAAAATTGTTTAAATAGAGAAAGAAAAGTATGTTTTTAAAGGGATGGCGAATGTCTCATGTAATACTGGGGTTATGGAGGTCTTTTTACAATACCCATTTCTGAAATCCTCCTCTTACTTTCCAAACTGATGGTATATAATTTTAAAAAGGAGCTTCTGCAAAAAAAACAATGTCTTCTAGAATATAATAATTGCATGAAATAGCTTCTATCAAAAAGAGCCAGCGTAATATTTCACTATTTCATATAACCAATGTTGAACTTTGAGGACCATGTCTCTAGTGAGTACCCTGTTTCCCCCAAAATAAGACATCCCCTGATAATAAGTCCAATCGAGCTATTGAGTGCATGGCAATAAGACCAAGCGCTTATTTCAGGGTTCAAAAAAATATAAGACAGGGTCTTATTTTCGGGAAAACACGGTAGGTAAATCTGTCACTTTCTTTCTAAAAGAATGGAAAAGTTCAATTGACATGAAATAATGTTTTATTGAATTAATTCTGTTGCTTATATCATTAATGAATACAGATGTTAAAATATTATGTCGCACTCTTGCTGACCAAGTCCAAAATACAATTTGGTAGATTTGATCAAGCAGAACTTGTTTGTATTATATGAGAATTTGAGATTATTAATAAATCTTATCAGTATAAAATGTTAAGGTGAATTCATTTTTTCTGTGGAGAAATATTTGAAAAATGTATTGTACAGTATTTATTTTTATTGTTTCAACATTTTCTTTTCTTTAGGATTTAAAAACATGGATTAGAATAATTTATTCTTCCCTAAAAGCAAAGTGATCACTGTGTTACTGATCCCTTTTTATTTAAAAAGGATCCATGCTGTTTATTTAAAAAGCATGAAAAAAAAACAGCTTCTTCTTTCTCTTATTGTATTTAGCATGAATGATTACTGAATACTGAAATTTAGATCCTATACAGACAAAATTATAAGATAGACGATATATTAGCAAATTATATGCTAGTTTTTACTAATAAATATGAATCTTATGTGCTAAAATCAATAAAGTTTGTGGGTATAATATTGTTATCTTTGGAGGCTACTATTTGGAACAATTTTGTTCCTCATCTTTCATTTATGAAGAAGCTTCAGATGTCAGAGAAGAATATTTTAATTTCCCAGATTAAATTTTATTTCTTGGATGTGCAAACCATTGTACAGTATTCTTAACTTCATAAGATAAATTCATAGGGTAGGAAAAAAAAGGCCTAGGTTCATCCAACACTGATTAGAGCCCTATATCGAAAAAGAGAGGCTAGATGTTCAAACGGGTTAAAAGATTAAATGAAGAACATTGTAGATACATTTCTTGGCTTGAGTTTGTTCTTTTAGAAAATAGTGAACAAATGCAATCTACAGATGTGCAGATAGTCCTCTTTTAGCAGTCACAATTGAGACTAGCAACTCAGTCACTAACTGGGAAATCACAAAACTGCAACTGTGTTTATGATTTGAAATGCTCACCCTGGTTCTGGGATAATTAGCAAGAAGAGAATTAATGTTTGCATTTGGAGAGGAAGAGATTACAAGATACTGTAGTAAATTGGCACACAATGGGAAATACACATTGAAAGAAATGTGAATGCCAGCATGGGAGCTTTAAGTGTGCTAGGCAAATAGTCAGTGTATTGTGTATGAAAGAGATTGGAGAAAAAGGGATTACAGGAGAGTTAGCAGGCACATAATGGAGAATACACTGGCTGTTTGCCTAACAAACTTGCAGTGCCCAGCCCCAAGCATGCTCAGGACTGCCAGCAATAGTGCATTCTTTTCAGTGTGGCCAATATTTGAATAGGGATTTGCTTTTTACAAAAGAGTATTTTCCTAGACAAGGAGGGAACCTAATATTGAACTATCTTTGTTTGATCTAGTATAATATATTGAGTTTAGGGTCACTAAATTCTTTTTTATTGGCCCAGTGAAGCTATGTTTTACTAAATGTAGAAAATGCCATTATGTTCAAAAACTCCATACTGAAACAATTATTGATATTAAAATTATTTATTAGAATTGTTATCTTTTTTATTCATTAAACATGAAACTCAGTCAACTGAATATTTAAAAATGTATCACAAATATCATTGACTAGCCCTGATGGTTGATACAGGTTGCTGCCAGCATCCTAGGAATCAACCAAGTGTCTTCTTAAAATGTATGATGCTCCG
>JANHZT010004390.1:426368-441099 GCA_032468215.1 Stegonotus admiraltiensis | reverse complement strand
TGTAGGGTTTCCTGCCTAAGCAGGGGGTTGGACTAGAAGACTTCCAAGGTCCCTTCCAACTCTGTTATTCTATTCTACTCATCAGCCCAAACCTCTATGTCAGTGTTTAGGAAGACAACAGTTGTAGTACATAACCTTCTGGAAGCTGATCTGAATAGCTCTTAAATGCAATTAATAGGGATGCAGAAATTTGTTGGGTTTTCATGATTCTCTTAGCTAATGTAGCTGCTAAGCTACAGATTAACAAAATATGATTATTTTCTCATGACAGTTTTGGAGTGTTATGCACATTTCTTTAAAACACATACACTCCCCTGTCTTATTTATTTACCTCCTCCTATGTGGCTGGGAGGGAGCAGCATGGTAGCCTAGAGGGGAAGATGCTCTCCTCCTACTCGGAAGGTTGAGAGTTCAATCCTAGGTAGCAGTAGAAGATGTTTCTCTCCTAGGGTGCAAAGAAAAAACATCCACTGCAAACTCCACATAGGTGTCAGGAAGGGCATCTGGCCAGTAAATGCTAAGTCCCATCCAGTCACCCCAACTTTATCCTGAACAGGGACTACAGAGTCATAAAAAGAAAGTTTTACGTGGCTAGCTAAAAAGGGAGCAAATTATTTGCTTCCATATCTCAACTGAGAATTATAATGAACAAAGAGCTTTTCCAGTGCGTTGCTCCTACAATCCATAGCTGGGTTTATTCCTCATGTGTTGACAAGAACTGAGTGAAATATTTTTCCTCCTTCATGCTCTGACCATGCCCACTTGTCCCATGATCCTCGAGTCTTTTTCACTCAGTCGCTGACAAGACTGGTGTGTTTCTTTGTGCTTCGTTTTTCCTACAGCAATTTAGCTGTGTTTAGACTTAAATTTATTTATTTTTGAATAGTTGGTTTTACAGAAGAGAGCGAAGATCTCGGCCAGCTACTGAGGCGCGCATGACGTGTCTGGGGACCCAGGCCATCCTGCACCTCTTCCTTCATTCTAGAGAGCAGCATCCGGACTCTGTCCCCTCGGGGCAGATCCGCGCTTGCCAATTTAGCCGGCGGTATCAGCCCTGGGCTGTCGGTCCGCCGGCGTGCCCGCCCACGCCACTTTCTTGCTCTCAAATACTTGGCGGCTCCGGAATCCCTGCACGGCCTCCGTGCAAACTCTGACGTGTTGTGAGCTTTGTGGTGCTGAGGAGGCAGTCTCGCCTTGCGCCTGGCCCACTAGGCCCACACTAACGAGGCCATTGATCTTCCCGCCTTCGTCCTTGCGGCTGCCATTTTGTTTTCAGGTGCAGCCACCATTTTTGGATCACGGTGGCCGCCATTTTGTAATCAGAGGTGTGTCCGCCATTTTGTGAGTCTCCAAGGAGTTCTGGAGTGGCTGGACAAGCGGAGACAGTGAAGCGGCGCATTGTGGGCAATTCTGGCTGGCGCCTTGGGGGCCATTATTGCTGCCTTCCTCGGGACTGCTGCCTGTGAACTTTAGCTGGACTATCACTCCAGGTTTGCCCTTTCTGGCTATTAGGGGTTCTGTGTGCATTAGAAGTGGTTGTAACTTTGGGTGGTCCTCAGTCCCACTTCTACACTCCAGTTGCCCTTAGGACCATCACAGCCCTGGTCCGCTTGGCACAATGGCAGACTCATCCTTGTCCTCAGACCTTGAATATGAGGCCAGTCCACCCAGGCCTTCCAAGCAACATAAGGCTATGTCAAGGAAACGGTCTGAATCGTCCAGCCGTAAATCTCACCAGCCTAAGGCCTCATCTGACTTAGACAAAGACGCATCACGCCACCACAAGGCGTTGGCAAGACAATATAACAAGGCCAAACAGGCTGTTTCAACGTCCTTGAGGCTGGGGACGCACCCTTCGCAGCAGGCCCCTTCCCTTCCAGGGACCATGGAGACAGGATCCCATTTACCACCTGCACTGCCGGCCAGTTCGGTTATGGAGGATTGTGAGCGTGTGGGTCAACCGTTTGGCCTCACAAAAGGGGTTTCATCTCCATGTCGGATGTCTCTGCGGTGGGGCTGTCTGCCTCTGAAGCCCCTCAGCAGAAACAACCAGAGGCCACATTTACTCTGACTGCCGCGGGGCTCCGCACACCGGAGGGGCACCTGCTGGGGACCCGGTTGGACTTCCAACCTCTATTGTCTACTGCCTTGTCATCTCTCCTAGCAGCTGGCATTCAGCAGGCGACCCAGTTGCCCTCTCAATCCTTACCGGCTCAACCCTTGTCACAGGGCCAGTGGTCTACGAGGGCTCATTCTCCTTCACATAAGGACTCGGTTTCTTCTGTAGATTGAGACCACAGAGATGACTGCCCTGAGGACATAGAGTTCTCTGAGGACGAGGGCTTATTGCCAGATGCCCCGGCCTTTACCAGTCTCTTTAGATCGTCACTATTCAAGTCTCTCTTACACAAGGCCAGATTGACAACGAACCTCGGGGCAAATGATGCATTACCTAGTTGGTCCCAGGCAGTGTCGAGACCTCATGATTCGCTCTTTATGCTGTCTAAGCCGGACAAGGACTTCATTCCTTGCCCTCAACTGTTCTCCGAAGTGATTCAAAATTCATGGAGTCAACCTGGGTCCTTGACAGCACCCAGCAGTCAAGATAAGCAGTTGTATTACACCGCCCCTGAACTGGAAGCTCTCCTAACATGACCATCAGTAGACGTGCCAGTGGCGAGTGTCCTCTGCGTCTGTTATATCCACGGACTCGCTGGACGGACTCAAGTCTGAGGACAGAAAAACAGAACTTGCCTTCCGGAAGATGCACCAAGCAGCGGCTTGGGCAATCAAAACTACGACAGCTACCTCGTTCTTCAACAGGGCGTCACTGATTTGGTTGCGGCAATTACAGGAGAGGCTTCCTCCGGAAGAAGTCAGATTGCACCAGGATATCAACAAGATAGTAGCCGCCACCCAATACTCAGCAGACACCTCATTGAATTTGGCCAAATTTGCCTCACACGTACTAACTTCCACAGTCACATCGCGCCATCTTTTCTGGCTTCGCAGTTGGAAAGCTGACATCAAAGCCAAGTGGAAGCTGGCTGCAGCACCGTACAAGGCCCCCAGCCTTTTTGGAGCAGCTCTGGATCTGGTCCTGATAGAGGACAAAGACAAGCGCCAAGTCTTCCCATCCTCCTATCACAGACCGGAGTGCCGTTACACTCCATACTCACAGAGGCAGCCCTTTCGAGCCTCCTCAGGACCTGGGGTGTCCTTTTCCCAACAATCCTCCTTCCAAGGTGGCAACCGTTTTCTGGACAGACAACACTTCCGCTATCATGGCAGGTTTCAATCCTCTGCCAAGTGCCCAGTGTGAGGGTCCAGGTATAAGCCCTTTTGCAGGGGAAAGTGACGCCTGGTCGTCAGACCCCATCAGCGGTCATCTCCAACTTTTTCACCGCTGGTGGGAGCAGTCAAAGTCAGACACATGGGTTCATTGCACCGTCACACACGGACTTTCCATCAAATTCACCGGCCGCCCACCTCAGAGATTCTTAAGTTGTCCGATCCCAACCTCACCCGACAAGAAACTCCTAATGGCCGAGGAGATTCGCCATCTCTTGGACATCAGGGTGATAGAACCGGTCCCCTTGGATCAGCGTGGTACCAGCTTCTACTCGGTTCTATTTTTGGTCCCCAAAAACTCGGGCTGGAGGGGGATTCTAAATCTGAAGCAACTGAACCTGTCCATCTGCTATCGCAGATTCAAAATGCATTCCCTAAGATCGATCCTAGGGGGTGTGAGATAGGGAGACCTCTTACAGTCCATGGATCTCAGGGAGGCATACCTGCATGTTCCAATTCACCCCTCGCACTGGAAGTATCTGAGATTTGAGTATTGCCCGCATACTCGAATCTCAGATACTTCTGGTGTGAGGGGTGAATTGGCAACGCGCGACATGGAGCTAGTAATCGGTGCCTTCCAACTGCATGACTTCACAATCAATCTCGACAAGAGCCAATTAATTCTGTCCATCCAGCTTCTCCACCTTGGAGCGGTAATAGACTCCACCAAGGGACAGGTGTTCTTGTCGCCAGACAGAGTCCAGAACATCACCTAATCGGTTCACCTGGTGCTTACCCAGAGGTCTGTTCCCTTGCTACTCCTGTCGCAACTGCTGGGGAAGATGGTTTCGTGCTTTGCCATCATTCCCTGGGCTCGCAGGCACACTCGCCTGTTACAATGGTTCCTCCTTCCCTTTCAGCAGATGGGACGCAGTACCTTGACTCACAAGGTTGCCCTACCTCCACAGATTCGCCTCTTGCTTTGCTGGTGGACCTCCCCAGCCCTACTTCTGGGCTGTTACTTTCTGGAGCCAGACTGTCTAGTACTGACTTCGGATGCCAGCCTTCATGGCTGGGGCTCACACCTCCTCAATCAGGTGGCACAAGGTCAGTGGTCTCCATCCAAACGACTGAGCAGCATCAACTTATTGGAGCTGAGGGCAATTCAGCTGGCCCTTCAGCATTTTCGACCCACCTTGGAAGGACACCACATCCTAGTCCTCACCGACAATATATCGGCCAAGGCGCATGCGAACTGGGAAGGGGGCACAAGAACCCGGCCCTTGATGCTCGAGGCGGAGAGGTTGTTCAGTTGAGCAGAACGTTACATCCTATCGATCAAGACAGATCACATATCCTGCATAGCCAATGTCCAAGCGGACTGGCTAAGCAGGGAACAGATCGATCCTGCGGAGTGGCAGCTTCACCTCCTCCTGTTTCGGGAACTCATGCATCAGTTCGGGACTCCAGTCATCGATCTGTTTGCCAGTCAACTGAACTCTCAACTCCTCTGTTCATGTCTCACTACCTGAAACCATTGGCGAAGGATGGCAATGCCCTTCGGTGTCCTTGGCCACCGATCCTGCTGTATGCGTTCCCTCCGATTCCCCTCATCCCAAATGTCATCCGGAAATTGCTTGCTGAAAACGCCGAACTGCTGTTGGTGGCTCCCAATTGGCCATGCAGACCATGATACACCGATCTCTTGGCACTCTCCATAGCTCGTCCATGGGTGATTCCTCCACATCAGATCTCTCTGTGTCAGGGGGTCATATGCCATCCAGAACCTCAGTGGCTCCAGTTGACCATCTGGCACTTGAGAGGGTCATCCTGAGGAGGGGCCACCTGTCAGATGAGGTGATTGAGACAATCCAAGCTTCTAGACGGCCGTCAACTTCCCATATTTATGAAACTTCTTGGAAAGCGTTCTGCACCTGGTGCTCCGAACACCATGTTGACCCGACTTCAGCTGCGATTCCGGACATTCTCGACTTTCTCCGGGTGGGTTTGAACAAAGGTCTTGGGCCCTCTACCTTATGATGACAAACAATGGCATTGTCCACCCTACTTTTGTATGCACCCTATCCATCCTTGTCACACCATCCTTGGATTAAAGGGTTCCTCCATGGTGCAACGAATTTACGCCCTCCCACGGTTCATCAATATCTGTCCTGGGATCTCACACTGGTCCTACAAGTGCTCACAGAGCTGCCTTTTGAGCTGTTGGGATCCATCGCTCTCAAGTTCCTGTCGTTCAAGGTGGCCTTCCTCTTGGCCATTACATTGGCCAGGAAGGTTTCTGAGCTCACGGCTTTGTCCATCAGGAAGGATCTCTGCATCTTTCATGCCAACATGGTGGTTCTTTGTCTGGACCCTACATTCACGCCCAAGGTGAATTCCTGGTTTCACCAGGCCCAGGAGCTCATCTTGCTGGATTTTTGCCTGTCCCCTTGACACCACCAGAAGGAACGCTGGCATGCGCTGGATGTCCAGAACGCACTTCACCGTTACATTCGCCGGACAGCATCCTTTCGACGGATTGAGGCCCTTCTGCTTTTGTTCCACCCCACTTCTATGGGCCAGAAAGTCTCCGCTTCTACAGTGGGGCGGTGGATCAAGGCCTGTATTTCGACAGCGTATGAGCTCAGAACCAAGCCACTACTGGACAGGATTTTACCACACTCTGCCCGTAGTGCTGCTACCATGGCTGCTTGGGCTATGCAGGCTTCTGTCTCGGATATCTGTCCATTTCTCCCTTTATTCGTCATTATAAGATAGACGCTTATGCCTCAGCTGAGGCTTCGTTTGGTCAGAGGGGGCTGCCGAGCGTCCACGTGGACCTGGGGTCCGGGAGCAGTCAGCCTCCAACCCAGGGGACTTAAGCTTGGGTATATCCCAGCTATGGATTGTAGGAGCAGCGCACTGGAAAACGGACGTTGTCTTACCTGAACGTTGTCTTACCTTACCTTTTCTGGGCGCTGCGACTACAATCCATTCCCTTCCCTTTCTGCTTCCTGCTCCGGACCGGAGTAGACCTGTTGTTGGTGGCTTGTCTGTACAGTTTTTCTTATCCGTCAGGTGGCCGCGCCTTCATGACAAAGACTGGAGGATCATGGGACAAGTGGGCGTGGTCAGAGCACGAAGGAGGAAAAATATTTCACTCAGTTCCTGTCAACACATGAGGAATAAACCCAGCTATGGATTGTAGGAGCAGCTCCCAGAAAAGGAACGTGCAGGTAAGACAATGTCCGTTCTCTGCAATCCAACTGCACACCACTCAATCTGTGAGGCTCCCCAGAATAGGCAGCCCAGTAGGACATATGCCCAGTTTGAAGGTGGCAGATTTTATACTACTGAGAATCTTCTCAGAATCCACAAGTTCAAATATATCTCAGGTAGGCCTCACAAAATATAACTCTGATTGCCTCATTAAGTTCCGTTCAAGCATCATCCACTATTGAGCAAATATGGATGGATATTTGTAGATTGTTAGTTTGCTAATGATATAGTTACACATCCAGATTGACTTCTATTACAAGAGCTTTAACATTTCCCATAATACGTTTACAAGAAAGAAGGGCTCATAATTTCATTGTGAGAATATCATTCAATCCAGTAATGAATTTGATTAAGCAAAGATATATTTTTGTTGCACAAGTTTTCTTCTTTCTCCCCTTACTTCCAAAAACATAAGTCTTGACCAACTACATATGTTTTCTTTTACTTACAGAACTCACAGGCCATTCCAGTCTACCAATACTGAGTGGCATATAACTCCCCAATAGGCAGTTTGTGTTATGACCATACAATTGGTTTAAAAACTACATAATGCTTCTAGGGAAACAGGAAAAGCAAGATAAAGTATTAACGGTAATAATATGGATGTGATCTCATAATCCAACAGGCAATTACAACAATCCAACCTCCCTGGGTGTTTTTTCCTGTTTCCTCAAAAGCCAGAAAAGAATGGACTAACTGCACCTCAAAAGCAATGTTGCTCCAAAGGAGAGAGCTGTTACAGAAAAGCAATGTTTACATGGGCCCTAGAGGTGACATTTGCTACTTGTGAAGATGCATAGCAAAACAGCTCACACCTTGAATTACGCTCAGAAGCTAACTGCAACCAATAATACAGAAAATAGGGAATGGGACAACTTGCCACAGCCAACTCACTGTGGCCAACTCGCCATGGGACAACTCGCTGCGGGACAATTTAACAATTCTATTTAATTATTTAAAATAAATAAAAATTATGTTAATTTTTGTCATTCACATTCATTTGCCCCTCCTTTTGCATCCTTTCTTTAATAATTCTATTCAACCATTTCTTTAATATTAGTGTAACTCTTGTCCCACAGTGAGTTCTCCTTTGGTGAGATAGCTGTGGTGAGTTGTCCTGCAGTGAATTGGCAGTTGCAAGTTGGCCATGGTGAATTGTCATAGACCCCAGAGATTATATGAGTGCCTCAAGACGTATCTGTCGCTACCTAAGACATTACATTCTGGATCCTCTTGGCTTTTGAAAGCTCTTCAGGCAGCACCGTGCACTTCTTGCAGTAGACCAATTAACCGAGCCATGAGCAACAACAAGTAATGCTATTTCAGGAAAGGTTGCAATTAGTATACAGATTGAAGATGTGCAATATTCCTGTGCAGTGTTCCTTGCTCCTGAAGCAGGAGCTATAGATCCAAGATAATTCCTAAATTGTGAATCAGCAACTACGTTCAAAGTTTACAAGGGACTCTTGCTAAAATTGTCAGACTTTTGAAACCAAAGCCACTCTATTTTGCTGAGATTGAGTATCAATCTATTCCTTCCGGTCCCAGGTCTCCTTAACAATGAGCAAAAAAAATACATGGTATATATTTATATGGTTTTTGTTTCTTATAGGAAATGTACCTTCCCTAAATATGATTTGCTTTTCTGGCACCATAAACAGACAGGATTGGAAGTATAGTAATAAAGAAATATTCAATTTGACATTCAGAGTTCAGGGATCAGGGGCGGGTTTCAAAACCCATCGCTACCGGTTCGCTTGTGGGCATGCACATTCAACGCTTCTGTGCATGTGTAGAAGCGTCCGGGCGGAGCCTCCCGCTTCCGCCACTACCAGTTCGCCCAATCCAGGGTGAACCAGTAGCAGCCCACCACTGTCAGGGATGGATATTATATTTATACATGATAATTGCAGGAAAATAAGAGTATCTTCTGTGCAATCAGAAATGCACATATATTAATTAGGTTCCCAGGTCTTCAAATCACTTTTCTGTGAAAAAAAATAGTTATTCCATTGATATAAATGATTTCTTCTTTCACTATTTGTTAATAAACAGGGTAGAAGTTTGACAGAGTTGAACAAAGTTGTAAAGTGCTTTTCAGCCTTTCCTCATTTGCTGGACATATGCATATATATGTTACCAGCAATGTGTGAAAGCTGGCATTGTGTAGAATGCATAGGAAATCTATAGAATATGTGATTTAATTTTTTTAGGTAAAGGATGAAACAACTGTCTTATTTTAATGTGCTATCTACGTTCTCTAGACATTGTATATAATACTAGGCATTATGTAGAATGACAAGAACTATTTAAGTCAAATGAATTAAGTTAAAAAGAGCCTGAGGTTGCTCAGTTTTATAGCTAAGTGGGAGTTTGAACTCAGGATTTTCAGATCTAATTATGACAGTATAGGGATTGAAAGACACATAAGGATATCATGCCCTATGTGTTTATGTTGCCTTGTATTTTATTAATTTTCCCAAAAGATGAAAATGTAAGAATTGAACTAAGGTTGACTATAAGGGACCTGCAACACATAACATTTATCTAATTTTAATAGTTAACTTAATTTCAATAAAAAGTAAGCAAATACTAACATGACAGCTTTTTTTCTTTCTTAAAAAAAAACCATTTAGGATTTTGTCCCACTTTATCAAGATTTTGAACACTTTTTTACAAGAAACTTCTATATGAGAATAAGAGATAATTGGAATCGCCCTATCTGCAGTGCTCCTGGAGCAAAATTTGACCTGTTGGAACGTGTTTCAGATGACAACAACTGCACATTTAGGTGGGTCAGTCTACAAAGTGTTTTTAATTAATATAAATAAAACTACGTTTATTCTTTAGAAACAAAACATTATATTTATAGGCCTGATTTTGTATCAGTTTCAAAGTTAGAACATACTCTTGTTATACTCTTGGCCAAAAATTAGTGCTGTTGTTGCCTTCTTCCTGATGAGTGGTTTTCCATTTACTTGAAATTGACGTTTGCTGTTGACTTTCGTTTTGATCTTTTTCTCCAAACTTAACAATCGGTGGCTTTCCATTCTTTTTATTTAAAAAAGTTCTTAGGAAAGATAGGAACTTTTATCCCTTTCCTCTTCTCCAGTGTGTGGCATCATTTCTCCGAGGAGGACAGGCAGGCAGGCAGAAAGGCAAAAGAAGAATGGAAAAATGTCTATATATTGAAGATGTCATAGTGCTGTACAGGTTTGAAACCTGAACTACCCCATATTGACTACTATGAAAAGCCATGTATTCTTTTTTTTTTCCTGATGGCGTGTACAATATACCCACTCCTTGTTTTATGACCGGGTTCCATTCCAGTGACCTGGTTGTTAAGCAAAATTGTCAGTAAGTGAACACGTGATTGATTGATTGATTGATTGAAAGAGAGAGAGAGAGAGAGCTGCCACAAAGATCCCTGGTTGTTGCCATCTCATTCAGATAAAATTTTCTCAGACAGCTGTGTCTGCATTACTTTCACATCAGGTGTTCAAAAACTGCTTGTAAATGGGTGCATTGGTCAGAAAATGAGTTTTTATCACTGTTATAATATTTGCAAATGATTGCCAGACATGGTTGTCAATAAACAAGGAGTGAGCGTAAATACAAAAAGAAGAGAATTTGTGAATCTATGCATCACTAGAACTCTAATTCCTGAACCTTCAACTGGGTGAAAGAGTGGGCCATAGAGCAAAGTGTTTTGAACCTCAAATTGGCTTAATTTACAGAATGTGTTCAAAATCTGGAACCCATGGCTCCTGTGGAATTGAAATTTGGCAAATTTTATAAAACATTTTATGACATAAACTTTATCATAAAGTGGTTTATGACACAATACAGAATGTCATAAAACATTTCCTGTGGTGATATTTGACTGTGCTATCTATATTCAGGGTAAGCTATTTTTGATACATCTCTGAATATATCTCAACTTTTCCAGTGAAGGCAGTACATTAGAAACTCTGTCATCATTGGAGGCATTGAGGAATCTGGTAAGGAAATACCTCTGAAACGAAGACCCAACAGGACCTGGACTATCTAATAATAATTTAAAGTTAGAAGTGATGATCTGAAGGATTGCTGAATGTTGTATAACCTCTATACTCATAAAAAAGGGATATGTTCAAGCAGAGGAGGAAGGGTAGTTTTTCCAATAGCAGTAGGTGCAAGGTTACCACCATTTGGAGCACTGTGTCTTGTCTGATTTATCTCACTGTTGCCACTTAAGGTTAATTCAGCTTGCTATAAATATTTTATTACAAAGGCACTTTAAGCATCCTATAAAATACGTCTTGTGCTGACATCTGTAAAGTCATATTCGGGCACAGTCTGGGTTTATATAGAAAATTGTGATTGTCTTATACAGCTTTTTTCCCTGAAAGATAAGGTAAGATAAGCCTTTATTGTGGTCTTTGATTAACATGTTTGTGTTTGCGTGTGTGTGTACATACATGTACGTGCACATACAATAAATACATAAAATACATTAAGTATAAATTTTAAAACGGCAATTAAAAGAGTGGGGGGAAGGGAGAGGAGGGGAGGGGAAAATTTAGAGGTGTCAAAGAAAGCAGTTTTATTGGATAATATGTGTTGCTTCATAACTTTCCTGAAATGAAAAACCTCCTTCAGCCTTGGCTGAAGAAAAGATTACCTGAATTGATTTAGGAAGGAAGGAGGATTCTAGTCTCCTGGTATTAACTGAATTTTAAAATAGATTTGGTTAATGAAAAAGTATTTTAGTAATAATTAGACTTTATGTTGTTATACTGTCTTTGACTATTATAGGTTCACTGGAAGGATAATCAAGAATGTAATCAATATGGGTTCATATAATTACCTTGGCTTTGCAGAAACTGACCACAATGCTTTGAAAACAGTGAGTTCAGTGTTAAATAAATATGGCACAGGAACATGTAGCACCAGACAGGAAATTGGTAAGTTAAAATTATTATTATTAAAATCTGAGTCTAGAAATCTTATTTAGAACTATACTGTAGATTTGACTTCTTAATTAATTTTATTCATTAACGCAATTCACTTGGGTGGCTGCTCTTATACTTATTTACCTAGATACCCAACCACCCCCATAAACAACTACTTGTTGCCTAACCAGAAACTGTTAAAGTATGAGTAATTATTGCTCAGATAAAACTCCTCATGTATAGGATTGCCTGGATTATAATCTTTGAATACACTTTAAAGCTTTCAAGAACAGGAGAGTGGTTTTGCTTGTTCAGCTTTAAAATTGTGTTTCAGTTAACTTCATTTAAATGCAGCATTGGTATGAAGAGCTTTTAATACCAGAAGTTAATTTCATTTTTGTTCAAATGAAGTAAAACTCTACATGGCTGTTTTCCCTGTGCTCTCTTAAATCTGACATAGTATACCATGATGCAGCACAGTGATCCTTTCATGTAATGAAGTCACACATTTTTCCCAAAACAGATTATTATAATGGCTAAAAACAGAGAAGGTGGAAGAAAAATTGCGTGGAACCCTTGGGTACCTATTCATTTATTTCATGATTTGGCTCCAGTTCAAGGATATTTTTCATCAGCATGGAAGTCCATCATCTATTAACATGTACACAAGGGAATGGAGAATTCTAATTCTATCTCAAGTTGTGCTCAGTTGTAGTTAGGAAGGCAGCAGCAATTTTTAGGCGGAGGCATTATTGTATGTAGAGATCCAATAATGTGTTAACACCCATGATTGAAAGGATAACCTCTTTGTCATAAAAGAATTCTGAACAGCTATTGTTATCAGAGTAGCATTTTTCATCCCTCAGCAATAAGCATTTCTCCTAGAAGATCTAATTGATATCTAAATATTGTTTTGACACTGCAATCATTTCCCATATCTGAATATTTTGGCTTTGCGGCATGTATATACCATGTTTCCCCGAAAATAAGACACTGTCTTATATTTTTTTGAGCCCCGAAATAAGCGCTTGGCCTTATTTTCAGGGAGGTCTTATTATTTTGGGAAAGCAAGACTCTTGTCATCTTACGTGATTTCCAGCTCTGTCTCCCTAACCCTAACCAGAGGAAAAGGCGGGGACTGGCTGCGCATGCTTTTAAATATTTTCAGTTGGGGGGCTTATTTTCTGGGAAACACGGTATCTATCTATCTATCTATCTATCTATCTATCTATCTATCTATCTATCTCTACCTCTCTATCTATTGATATTTCTAACTCTCTCTCTCTCTCTCCCCCCCCTCTCGTCTATCTGTATCTATATCTCTATCATCTATCCATTTATCTATCCATCTCTCTCTCTACCTCTCTTTCTATCTCTCTCTACCTCTCTATATTTCTAACTCTCTCTCTCTCTCTCTCTCTCCCTCTCTCCCTCTCTATATTTCTAACTCTGTCTGTCTGTCTGTCTGTCTGTCTGTCTGTCTGTCTGTCTATCTATCTATCTATCTATCTATCTATCTATCTATCTATCTACAGTCTCCCTCTCCCTCTCCCTCTCCCTCTCTCTTTCTCTGTCTGTTAATAATGAAATAGCTACCTTGCACCCGCCGTATCATTCATTTCAAGCCTTTCTCGCCCCTTTCGCAGGGCCAGGCCTTCCCAAGGGGCTCTTAAGGGGATTGTGTGGGTGTTTAATAACAAAGATCGAGGCCCAGGCAGAAAACCAGGAGGCAGATGCAATCCCCAGATTACCTTTTTCAAAACAATAAGGTTCACGGTAAGGAAACGCGATGTAAATATAGAAGTTGCCAGCCAGGCAGATTCCTGCTGTTTTCAATATCGGCAGTCAGGTGAGGATGAGCCAGCCTCGTTCAGCATCTTCTAAGACGGTTAAATCGCTTGCCACATCTGGATGGCAATGACAACATCCTATGATTAAGATTAGGAGCTGCGGCTCATTGTTTTCGACAGCGTTGTGTTTTGGTCTCAGACCATGCCAAAAGAGGAACTCGAACGCCGCTTAAAGAAAAATGGGAATTAAATGTTTTCTAATGTTTTCTTTATTATTAAAATTATTATTTATTTATTATTATTTATTTATTATTATTTATTGTTTTCTTTATTCATGTTTTCTTTTAGGGATGTGGTGGCTCAGCGGCTAAGACGCTGAGCTTGTCGATCGAAAGGTCGGCAGTTCAGCGGTTCGAATCCCGAGCGCTGCGTAACAGGGTGAGCTCCCGTGACTTGTCCCAGCTTCTGCCAACCTAGCAGTTCGAAAGCACGTAAAAAGAAAATGCAAGTAGAAAAATAGGGGCCACCTTTGGTGGGAAGATAAGAGCGTTCCGTGTGCCTTTGGCGTTGAGTCATGCCGTCCACATGACCATGGAGACATCTTTGGACAGCGCTGGCTCTTCGGCTTTGAAATGGAGATGAGCACCGCCCCCTAGAGTCAGGAACGACTAGCACAGATGTGCGAGGGGAAGTTTTACCCTTACCTCTAATGTTTTCTTTGTCAGAAGTAAGTAGTCCTTGCTTAGCGACCGCAAGTGGGGTAGCCAACTCCACAAAATGGTTTTGAATGCCTTGTTCATTAGAGGTAGGTTGTCCCCGCTTAGCAACAAGCAGCTCCATTGCTAAGCACTGGGGTTGCTAACTGAAACATCAGGTGGGACTTGATGGACCGACAACCTCAGTCCTTCTTTGGTTGCTAAGCGAAGCCTGCGGTTGCTAAACAAAGCATCCCGTGACCTCGACGGACTTATGCCCTCACTTTGCCCTTGGCTGCTGAATGAAGCAGTCATTAAGCAAGACATCACGTGATCGCAAAGGATGATTTTATTCCTACCTCCTCGGTTAATCCTTGTTGTAAGAAGCTGGTTGTGAAACCCACGTAGGGTGATGTAATAAGCACGGGACAACTGTGTTGGTTGTGAAGGCATCCCGGTTGCAAAGCTGGTGACTTGTCGGTGGTGTGATTGCAGGTTATTGCCACGGCACACCCCTGTTGTGAAATTCTCAAATGGTGATTACTATGAGGTCATAATACATGAGGATTGATCGCAAGGCCACTTTTCTCCCCCTCCAACCGCTGTAACTTCCGACGGTCATTCAACAAGGCCGTCGGTCAACGAGGAGCCATTTCCTGCTCGTCCACCACGCCTCGTGCATCATCGTTCAAATCAACACAATGGCTTTTTTTGCTTTGAAGTTCGTTGGGGGGGAGGGAGG
>JANHZT010004390.1:297241-334349 GCA_032468215.1 Stegonotus admiraltiensis | reverse complement strand
AGGATCTGGCCTTCTAAAGAGCAGTCAGGGTTGATCTCTTCTAGGACTGACCAGTTTGATCGCCTTGCAGTCCAAGGGACTCGTAGGAGTCTTCTTCAGCATCATAGTTCAAAGTCCTTAATTCTTTGGCGCTCAGCTTTTCTTATGGGTGGCTTACAACATGATAAAAATATTTTTTTAAAAACGTTAAAATAGGAATTAAGCTTCTGCTAGGCTTCAACCCTGTATGACTAGAATTGTTGTTGGTGTGAAGTCTGGCAGCGAGGGTAGTCTGGATCCTCCATGTGTGTGGATCCCAAGGTGGCCTCCTTCACCGCCTTCTCTATTTGTACATCCTTGGGAGGAGGCCTCTCATACAATGGTGGTTTCTTTAAAGCCGAAGATGAATATCCCCAATATTTTCCCTGCCAAACATCTCAGTCACATTGTTTTAATAAGCCGTAACATCAAGAGCACATCCTGTTTTTAAATAATGATTTGCTAATAATGCAGTTGGAATGCACAGCGTTCATCCACTCGCACTTCAAGCATGCAATAATGAAAAGCTTTACTACTTTGTAGTTTTTGCCTTTATCCAAATTGTTGTAATCTTTAATGATGCCTGAAAATATGGATTTCAAAATACCCAAAAGAAACGTGTTTCAAAACCCTGTACTCATTTCAAGACAATTCTGAATATCAGAGTACACAAACACTGAGTTTATAACTGATTTATGGTGCTCTGGCAAGCAATCATTGTTCATGAGTTTATTACATATGTCTGATTTTTAATGTGCTGGCTTTCTTTTGACTTTGTTGTACCCTTCCCAGAGGCTGTAAATAATGTTCAATAAATACTTTTTTTTTTTGCAAAATAAATGCATGTTGTGCATCTGCTGTTGCTCTCTCCAAGTACAGTGGGACGATTTGAAACAACCCTGTGTTTTCCTTCTTCCAAATAATTTATATAGGTCTCGAGGACACATTCAGAACAGCAGCCACAGAAGTGAGCTTACTTGCAGGAAGTGAAGAATTCAATGCCACAAAGCTCTTTGAAGTTGGTAAGCAGATAATGGCAAAAAGGGTGGGGTTTTTCCCACCTTAAACTTAGCCTAGGTGAATTAGGTAGGCCCAAGTTCACTCCCTCAGGAATCTTTTGACAGCCATGATCTATACCATCATATATCAGCTGAGGGGGACATGAATTGTGATTGAAAGCATCCAGGCAGTGCTACATTTAAGACAGCTACCTCAGATTGTATGTTAGTGGCTCTGTATAAAAAGGGCCTCTAGTGTGAAGTGAGCTCTCAAATCTCGCTCTGCCAACATTTTCTGGGTTTGAATGGAGCCTCCATCAACCTTTTCCAGAAGATCAGTGATTTCCAATGCAGAAATTCTAACAAAAGTGACTGTTTCCAGCTGTATCATGGGCATTCCAAGTTAAATAACGCGACGAAGACAAAAGGCAAGAGCTGAATAATACAGCTGAATATAATTTCAGGAAGTCTTCTTGAACAATAAATACTTTATAAGATCTATCCACAGGGGTTAGGACATTGTTAAGTCAAAGGATCTCTTAGGAATGCAAACAAAAGCCAAGGATTTCCCTGAAATTTGCAAAATATTTGGACTTTAGATACATATTCACCACCTCATCACTCATGACCATTCCACTAATGGCACATCCTGACTTGGCCAGATTTCTTGCTATCTTACCAAATATTATAAGAGGAATGTGAATCATTTCTGGATTCAGTTATAAGAGGCTATTTTAATATCATCAGTTAAAAGAGAATAATAATTAGGACTTAATGCAGCTACTTTTTAAAAAAGAAATAGTGTGTAGTAGACAAAGACAAATTCAACTTTTATTTTTGCACATTAATAAGAAAGCACATGAAATTTGTTCTGGTATCAGTGCATTACAGTATTCCTGCTTCAATTCCACTACGGCTCAAGAATGTGTTTTGTTTTGTTTTAAACCAACAACTTCAGCAGCAACAAAAACTTGAGAATATAAGCATTCAAGGAGAAAGGATAGCAAAGATATAAATTGTCACCGACATTGATTCTAAGAAATTTGTTTTGAGGCTCAAGAATGTGTTCTTTGAAAATAATATTGAAAGCATCTGGATTTATACATTACTTTATTGGATTACTTTTAAATATTTTAAATAGCCTTTGGGGGCCAGAGCCTTACAAGTCAGCTTATCAATCAATCAATAGAATTATTTCTGCAATAAAGAATACTTGTATAAAATAATTTATCTTATGACTTTTTAAAAACAGAAACAGTTAGACATCAATCAATTAATAAAAAAATCCTGCCAAAACTCTTGACTAAAAGTTTTGTTTTATGCTGATTTAAAGCTTGTGCTAAAGGGATAAACATCCAGCCCTTGTGAAGAAATTGGGGAAAATATTACTTTACTAAAAAGTGAAGCAATTCTTTGTTAAAATGTGACAGTGCTACTCATTATCAAAACCTGCCTTTTGACACTTGAGAGATACAAGACAAAGAAGGAGAACCTGTGGTCTTCCAGTTGTTGTCACATAACCTTAGCACATCCAGTGGGTGATGGGAGTTGTAGTTTAGTAACATCTAGAGGGCCACAGATTTCAAACTAATCAGTAAATCATGCACTTACGATTTTAATATGGTGTTTGATGTTTTCCCCCCTTTTGTCCTCCTTTCTCTTCTTCAGATACCGATAGCTGTGAAAGGTGGATGAGTTGCAAAAGTGAATTCTTAAAGAAGTACATGCACAAAGTAGTCAATGATCTTCCCGCTTGTCCTTGCACATACCCCACTGAAGTAGCTTATAGCACTGCAGAGATCTACGACCGTCTGAAAAGGAAGAACTTTCGCTGGAAAGATGCAAGTGGGCCAAAAGAAAAACTGGAGATCTATAAGCCCAGTGCCCGTTACTGCATCCGGTCCATGCTGTCCTTGCAGAGTACCACCTTGGCAGCACAGCACTGCTGCTATGATGACAGCATGCAGCTGATTACCCGAGGGAAAGGGGCTGGCACCCCCAACCTGATCAGCATCGAATTCTCTGCAGAACTTCATTACAAGGTGGATGTTTTGCCTTGGATCATTTGCAAAGGGGACTGGAGTAGGTACAATGAAGCTCGGCCACCTAACAATGGTCAGAAATGTACAGAAAATCCTTCGGAGGAGGACTATTACAAACAATTTCAGGAAGCAAGAGAGTACTGAAGGCGAGTGTGGAAGAGCTGATTTCTTTGAAAACTTCAAAAAGATGGGTGGTGGCATACAGGACACTTCAGTGAATGAACCTTTGAAAATGGGATTTATCTCCCCACTCACTGTACATAGTTGTACAAAATATACAATTTTTCTAGAGTATTTTATTTATGTTTGCATGTAGATATGGCATATAGTCCCTCTCACCTTTGCACACATGAAAGTATCTCAACAAACCTTTATACAGTGATACACATTCTGCTTCTATTAAGATGAGCTTACACTCATATATTCCCATAGAGACTACATTAGCTGTAGTTAAAAGTGAGTATTGTTGGATTTCACATGAAAAGAAAATTGCTTCTCAGTGCCTCAGCCATTCAGAATAAATGTTTGCTATTAGAAAGATCTACATATATTGAAATTAGTATTGAAATGTGGTTTTTAGGAATACATTTTGAGGATAACATTTTGGCTCACTAAAAAAATGGTGACCAGATTCATTGCAGATGTGATGAAAGTTAACTTCAAATCAAATTGTTCCTTTGCTTTGCATCAAAAGGCCGAATCTTGTGGCTGACTTCCAGAGAAATCCTGGGCTGGAGCATCTTGACATTGGAGGCTTTGACTATTCCAAAATCCTCCCAGCATCAGCATGAGATTAGCAGGACCAAAATCTGAAAGGAGTAGCTGTTATTGCTCCTGGTATTATTATTGTAATAGTGTAATTTTTCTCATGATTGTAAAGAGGCAGGATGAGACCGAAAGCACTGTGGACCTTTTGTATTCTCAGCCCTTACTAGCCTGCTGCCACGCACCCCCTTATGAGCCTTTTTCCGTGTGCTTTTCTGACATCGGAAACAACAGAGAGAGGTTGGTAGAGTGGATGGAAACAAGGATCCGGTGTCAAACTACCCAATCTGACATTACAACTCTGTCTCTGAGCCTGGAGGCAAAGAAAAAAACCCAAACCCTTCCCATTCTGCTCAGTCCCCACTCTGCAATCATCCAAATGATTGCAGTTTCCCATTAATAAACCCCTACAGTCTACCTCTGACACAGGGCTCCCTTATTCTGCCAAAAGCATATGCGTGCCTTCCAGATAGGATTGCTAAATCAAAGCTAAGGAGTAGCAGAAATAAAAAAAACCCCATGATCTCTTTAGAGATAGATATGGATAAAGAAACACAACGCACACAAATATATTGACATATTTAAGGGAAGAAGAAAAGGGCAGAAGGCATGGACAATTATTTGCGAAGCAGGCAGATGCATTCATGAGCAAAGATTTTAAGAAAGCCCCAGGGCGTGGAACAAATCTTCACATCTAAAGGATCTGGAATAGCAATACACAGTAAATCTGACTAGCCAACTGGGAAAGCATCGAATGTATTTTGGCCTCCAAAAGAGGGTTTGTGTATTTGATGAAAAGATGATGTGTCATTTTATGGCTGATAGGGCTTATTTCCTCTATCGTAACTGCTCATAAATAAGCAGTTTCTGTGTTCATCCTCTGGTTTGGGATCTGTGTACATCAGGGGTGAAATCCAGCAGGTTCTGACAGGTTCTGGAGAACCGGTAGCAGAAATTTTGAGTAGTTCAGAGAACAGGCAAATACTAACTCTGGCTGGCCCCAGAGTGGGGTAGGAATGGAGATTTTGCAATATCCTTCCCCCAGAAGGGGAGGGAATGGAGATTTTGCAGTATCCTTCCCCTGTCACGCCCACCAAGCCCCGCCCACAGAACCGGTAGGGAAAAAAATTGGATTTCACCCCTGGTGTACATGATACTCATCCTATCCATTAAAAGTGCTTTAAATTCCTCTTTGCTAGCAGTGCAGAAACATGTTTTCTATGCCACTGCAATGTAATCCAGAAAAGCTGAGTTCAGTACATACAAATATACCACTGGCAATGGGATTTAAATGGTATTCTGATGCATTCATAGATATACAGTGTTAAGAAAAATAAGGCCCCTTCCACTGCAGAGCCTGCCGTACACATACTGCTTGGTGTTTACAGAGATCTATTGCAGGGAACAATCTGAAGCAGAATCCTTGTGAGGCTTTAATTGTATGTATAAGCACATCTGAAAGGCCATCTTTCTGGAAGAGAATTGATTTTAAACATCTTGCTCTCCCTCGCTTTTCTATTATATTGCAAATATATGCTGTGTGTTATTTAAAAAAGAAATTCTTATCTTTTTAAAAGATTAATCAGTTCTGGGTGTGGATTGTCAATTCCTTAATTTAAGTGTATTACATTTGTAGCATACATATTTATTCATCTTTAGTTAATAAGAATTTGTAAAGTTAAATTTGAAAGGTTAGAAACTTCCTGGTAACCCAAGATCGTTCCATAAGGAAATGACAACAATCCAAAGCAAACTTACAAATGAAGCAATTCTAAAACATACACTAGTTTGTGTTCTCATTAAGTGAGTGCTAAAATGTTTCCTTTAAAATGCTTCACTGAAGAAAGCCAGCAGAACTGGTGAGAACCAGCCCACTGACTATGTCTTGATAGAATAACTTAATGGCCAAGTTTTATCTATGCAAGAATAGCTTCATTTTTAATGTTTGTGTGTGTGTGTGTGTGTGTGTTTAAAGCAAACAGCTAAAGAAGGAAAAATAAAGTATTTTGTAACACTATTAATGCTACCTATTGTAACAAGACTCATTAAGGACAAACGGAGGACATTATTTTAATGTATATCTTTCACCTCATTTATTTGAACTCCAAGGGCATTTAACCTGCCAAGACAGAAATCCTTTGGCAGTCTGTAGCAATATGTTTTCAAAATCATTGCAGCTTTTTCCACACCAGTTCTGGAACATTTTAAAAAGAAAACTATTTCTCCATCTGTGGTCCTTGGTGATTATATTTCAAAATAATATCATAGTTACTGATTTTGCTTGGAAAAAATACTTTAGCTTGCTAGATTTTTTTAAAGTATCTCATCGACTAATGTAACAGAATATAGTCTGCTTAACTCCAACTTGCAGGATTAAATTCATATCCAAAACTCCGGGGGGTTTAGGTAATGAAAGTGTGAGCCAGTGTATAAATGTAATGTGATCTTTTGCTACATAGGTGCATCAGAAAACCCATAATATCAAGTAGTATCCAATTCATGGAGAGTTACCTGGGATAATATCCTTCACTCCTCTCTCTGGAAACTGCAATTATAGTGAAGTCCCATCAAGTCAGGTCCAGGCCCTGCCTGGCAAATGTTTGACAATTGCCTTTCAATTTGCTCTGTTCCGACTAATACAGTAATATAGAATTCTTCCAAAGATATTCTTGCAATTTCATCGATTCTATCCACCTTCCCTTATGCATTGTCTTCCTCTTTGACTTCTCTCAAACTTTTTAATTTTTTTCTAGTCCCTCAACAAAAATACGTGAACCCCTGCTTGCTATTCACCTGGACAGCCAACAGTCAAGTGTTAACTTCATCTTGGATTCGGAGATACTTTTAGGAATTACCTTCAAATCCACAATTCAAAAGCATCTCTCTTTGAACCCTTCTCAAAATCCAGCTTCCATAACTATATATTAACACTAAAAAAATTGCCATTCTTTATTTTGGTTGATTTAAAAGTATTGTGGTCTTTCATGATTTTGTTTATGATTGTCATTGTATTCCTCCCTTGGATTATCTCCTTTATTTCTCCAGTATATTGTCTAACTTCATTCTTGAACACCAAAAAGAAAAAAAACAGTAGATATATCCACATACACCCCTCTGCTTTCCTGTCAATTGTGAGTTTATTCTATATGCTGGATTTTGTTTTCATATTTGTCATTAACTCAAAATTTTCATGTGCCATTTTTATGCTCAGAATAAATTCTTCTATGTCTCTTTGTGTTTAATTGTCCATGCCATAACTGAGTTTATATACTTAACTATTTTAAACCAACTGTGGATTTCCTTTATAAACACTCTGCAACAAAATCATACTCCTGCTATGTGCATTTTCCCATTTGTCATAAATATCTGCCTTTCAGTGTATCAATCTTCCAGTCACTGTCATGGGAAGCAGAAAGGTCAAGATGAGCGCAGGAATTTGAACGGCCCATTTTCAAAACAGGCAATGATATAGCGAGAAGAAAAGGGAGGAAGAGTTGAAGTTTGGAGAAAAACAAGGAGAGTTCCAGCATTACTTAGCATGTAAACTATATACTAGGTTGGGCAGCTGACAGTCCTAAAGCTATATACAGCCCTTGGAATGATTCCAAGAGTTCTCCACAAGCAATCTGCTTCAAACACTGGCAAGCACAAACAGAGAGAGAAGGAGGCCTGAAAAGGAACGTCAGAAAGAGGGAAGCAGGAAAGGAAAGGAAAGAGAGAGATAAATTACCTGCTTTCATGCCTGCCAAACCCCCACCCCCACCATCCCCACAGGTCAGACCAGTAGATTAGGCTGTTATAAGTTCCTTAGATCAATGGGTTAGATCCAGATGTAGGTATATGCAAAAGTTATGGCAAAATGTCTCCTCCCTTACTCCTTTTTAAAAAAAAAACAACCCCAACAACCCAGAATGTTCTAGATTAAAGGGATCCTGCTGTATGGAATGAGCCACATGCCAGGGAAATCCGACTGAAATCTGACAGGGCCTGCAGATTATTATTGTGGGGCAGGGGTTAGGGTGATTCCCTTAACCCAGTTGGGAAAATTAGGCTGCAGCCTAATGAGATTATTGGTTTGAGTGATGGCCAAAACAAAAACAAAAAACCCCAAAACAAAAGATACTGACAAAACCAAATTGAAGACATAAATCACTGCTGGGCAAATAACCTTAGACAAGCTCTGTTGCCTTAATAATGAAGATAAAAGTAGGATAAGGAAGGCCTGATTAAATGGCCAAAGACATAAGCAGAAGGTATTTTTCAGCATGGAGGAGAAATGGTATACTCACCCTCCCCATCTCCAAAACAGGAGGAGAAATAAGAAGAAGGTTTATTTAAGTGAATTTGTATATGGTTATAATTCTTGGTTTTTTTTCCAGTGGAAAGTTGCTGAGGCAGTTTCCATTCTACTATTCCCACACAGTACAAGGAAAATTAAGGGCCTGACATAGTAATTACTTGTCCATGTCTGTGCCTACACATTTGTAAATAAAGACAGGAAATCTTTCAGTCATTCACTCTTCAGTTCTCTCACAGACATCAGTATTGTTAGCAGCACTTGGAGAATCCACAAGGTAGCCACAACTACAACTTTTTTTTTATTCTCCAAGGAATAACTGCCATACTTTTGACAAAACTGCTTGAATATCAGACTAATATGGAAATAAGAAGACTGCATGAAGAAATCTCCCTCTGAATCTGAAAGTTGCTTTAAAAATTCATATATTTTAGAAGTCAGACCAGCTTTGTAGCCCATCACAGGAGGGTGGAAGGAAGGTATTGTTGGTTGCTGTGAATGGGGTAACTTGAGCAAACATACCAATCACTGCTACTGACATTGGTTTTGCATCTTCAAAAGAGAACTAATGGCTTGCTTTTGAAATCCCCAAGCCATTGGGAAGAGTCTTTAAAGTCTGTCCATCCTTCTCAGCACATATTTATGATTAAGCTGAATGGGACTTAACCAAATAAAGGTCTGTATTCCTAGTCAAATGATCCTCTATATTCCAAACAGTCTCAGTTTGATGTGTCATCTTGAAAGTCTTTACTAGAATAAAACAAATACACTGCGCTATAGCTCAACTGTAATTTAGGTCAAAGCAAAGCTCTTGGTGATGCCAAAAAATCTTCCTTAAGGGGATTAAATTTTAAAATTTTTCTTTGATCATGCTTGAAATTAATATGCTTGAGCTGGAAAATGCTGTAAAAATGTCTGGGAGGCTAAACAGATCACAGCTCTCTATGGTAGACAGCCTTTTAGCAAAAAAGTACAGAGACATGATTCCCACCACTTTGTATAGTTCACAACTATTTTCATGAGGCAAGACACTTGTTTTTGTTCCTTTGTTTCCCTGAACTGAACTTCTTGTCCCTGGAAATAATTTACAAGCACTAGGACTAGAAAGGGGAAACAACGGAAAATGGTTGCTTCTTTCTTTCTTTTTTTAACCTGCCAGTTCTTTTGCAAACAATGTGGGCTCAGGCTTCCATTTCCTAAGCATGGGAGGCATTGATAGAGGAGAAGGACTATTCTCTTACCAGCCTGATCAAAGCCATGTTTCCTGGGTCAAAGTATTAATAGATGCCATCTGCTGCTATATATAAATTGTATTGGTCCTATGCCTTATTTCCATTCATGAGTAATATTGTTGCCAAACATATGAAAACACAATAACAATTGCTCCCAAAGGCTGTATAGACAAGGGTTGTGTCCTACACTTCAGGATGTTTTTATAACTATAAAAAGAGGGAGAGGAAGGAAGGGAAAGGATGAATGGATGACTGAACAGTATTGGCAAAATTTGAATTGCACTGGACAAGTTTAACTGAACTCATGGAAACCCTAGCCAGACTAGAAAACTGAAATCGCTTCTCTTGCATTTACTTTCTTGGTAAAAATCTACTTCTCAACAGCTCAGGGCTTCCACAGCCCAACACTATATGCACTCTCCTGCTATGGTCCATGAGGTCTATTCTTGGTAGAGGGTTCGAACCCCACAAAATAAGTTCTAGCTATGTATCTGTGACAAATCTCAATAAGGATAAAACTAATCGAGGGGTCAGCAACCTATGGCTCTGGAGCCACATGTGGCTCTTTCATCCCTCTGCTGCAGCTCCATTGCCAGTCAGCTCCACAATTGATACGGCTTTCAGTTAGGATAGTTAGGACATTGCACTAGGAGGAGACTCTATGGTGGGGGGAACCGGACTTCCAGTTGGCTCCAGAATTGAACGGTGGGCTTCCAGTTAGGGCCTTTGTGGCTCTTTGAGTGTTTAAGGTTGCTGACCCCTGAACTAATCCCTTGTTGATCAATATTCTTCTTTGAAGATATGTGGGTTTTACTGATAGAATTTTTGCAAGAGACCCTCTCTGATGACTCCCTTCAACTGGCTACCTTTCTATCTGATGTATCGCATTCCCCCACCACACACAAAAAAACCCCCCTACAATTTTGTTTCTTCATGTTGCTTGGGCTAGAAGTGAAGACTGGAAAACCTTTGGTCAATTTCATGCAATTAAAAATAAATCCACCATTTTGCTGGCCCACCAGCGTGTGAGGGAAGTCTAATGATTCACCAGTTTCTCTGATCAGCTACCGGTTGGCTTAACCTTGGTGCTGATGAACCTGAAGCTTTAGGTCAAGGATGTCAAACTTGATTTCATTGAGGGCTGCATCAGGGTTGTGTTTGACCTTGGGAGGCCATGGTGGGCATGGCCAGCTCGATGTCACTTGTGTTGGGGGCTCCTATGGTGGCCCGAGTGTTCTGCCAGTGAAAACAGGCTCCCAAGCTCCATTTCGGCTGCAACGGCCTCTTGCAACTCTCTGCCAGCGAAAATGGAGCTCCGTTTTCGCTGGCAGAGGCACCGCAGGCCAGTCTTTCACTGTTTCCAGGGCGGCCCCGCAGGCCAGATCTAAGCACCCTGTGGGCTGGAACCTGCCCCTGGGCCTTGAGTCTGACACCCCTCACTTATCAGAATTATAGGAGGAGTCCGCATAGTGTCTAAAAGTTGCTTTACAATGCGCAGGTGGGATTCATCTTTTACTTTAACTTGTTTTCCTTAAATTCTTATAATGGCCATGGAGAGCTGCAATCAGAGAGAAGAGGACATGCCACCAGCCCTGATTGGAGATTCCTGGGAGTACAGATGTTCTCCAGACTGAATGAAGGCACAGACAAAAAAAGCGCACAGCCAGGTTTGTGCCAATGCAAGTCAGAAAACCTTTGAAGTAGAGCAGGAAAGCAGGATTGTAAACTGTTGATGATGTTATCTATAGAAGCCCACCTGCATTTACGGGGTTAAGTGGAAGAGCGCTGCATTGTTTAGCCTTGTGGCTATATTCAGTGCTCCTTTCTGGCCCTACTGGTTGTATTTCATTTTGTTGTATTTGTAGCAAATAGTTGGTGTATATGCAGTTTAGTTCCAACCAAGCAGGTTGCCCTGGCCAGGATTGATGGGAGTATGGTTCTGAGACATCTGGAAGGCCACAGGTACATCATCCTTTTTCTAAGCAAACAGACCCAAGAATTTATTACACAACGTTTTCTGGATCTCCTGAAATTTCATCCGATTCTCTTCAATAGCAAGTAAGAAGATTCTCATTTATCCATGAACTTAAATTATTCCTTTCAAACGTTTGCACACGCTACACCTACAAGTTTCCTAACCCCACACTCCCCAAATCTGAAAAACAAAGTTCAACTAAACTAAACTTCTTGTCTGGAAAAAAAAATATTCTCAGTATTAAGCAAAATAGTTTGGGTCCCCATAATTCAAGTTTTTCTTTCAATTGTAACTTGGAAAGCGTTAATATTGTTGCTGTTAGAGAACAGCATGGCAACCATTCTAGTATTTATACCCAGTTAAGTGTTATACAAATCACATGGTCTGCTTCGATAACATTTGAGGCCCGTTAAGTTGCAGAAATATCTGAGTATTCATGACAATAATTTGGCCGTGGATTTATTTGCTTGAAGAAAGTCTATTTCACAAGAGACATGAAAGACTTTGGAGTGGCTGGAAAGTCACTTCTGATGAAATCATTCCTGGACGCATGGCTACATTCTTAAAAATTTGGCATTCTGAGGATCAGTATCTTCTGATGATTTTTTTGGCAAGCTTACACTAATTGTGCAGAATCCCATCTGGAACAAAAGAATGGAATATATACACAAGAACGTGAGGAGAACAAAGCTGGCACAGCTACCGAATGGAACCTCCTTTAAAGGAAAGAAAATAACTACTCCATTCATAGTCCTGGCTGAAATGCTAGTAATAACATCGAAGGCTCTTCCAAAAGAAAGTTGCACAATTGCAAAACTTTCCAGACAACATAACATCAGAAGCAAAAGCCCTAAGTCCTGCATAGTTCTTTCCCAAAAGCCACTGCTTGGTGCTACTTTTCAACCCACAGATTCCAGTGATGTTCATACGTAACGGCCCATATATGAAGCTAATACTGAACTGCTGAAAAGAGTCAGGGAGGGATTGGGCTCCTGGATCAGAAAGGCTACTGGACATCTTAGAGATGTTCCAGATGACAGCTCCAAAGAAGCCAGCAATGGTGAAGGATGTTGGCAATTTAGAACCCAGAGAGCCATTTATGTCCATATAGAATAAAAGATAAAAAGTAAAGGTAAAGGTTCCCCTCGCACATACCTGTATGTGCTAGTCGTTTCCAACTCTAGGGGGTGGTGCTGATCTCCATTTCAAAGCTGAGGAGCCAACGCCGTCTGAAGACGTCTCCATGATCATGTGGCCGGCATGACTCAATGCCAAAGGCGCACGTAATGCTGTTATCTTCCCACCAAAGGTGGTCCCTATTTTTCTACTTGCATTTTTACGTGCTTTCGAACTGCTAGGTTGGCAGAAGCTGGGATAAGTAACAGTAGCTCACCCCATTACGTAGCACCTTACTTTACTTGTAATTATCTGCTCTGCCCTTCTTTACATCACTCCCAGTGAAGTGTACCAGCCATCATTGCCAATTTAGAGGCATTGAAGTACTTTTTCTTCAACACATTAAGTTGAAAGGGCATCTCCTAACACTATACAGGTTTCTATCTATGCAGGAAAGGGGCATTCCTATACTTGCAATGTGAGTAGGGTTTTCTGGTAGAAGCATACAAAAAATGGCAGGGAGAGAGAGATTAATAATCTAGTCATTAAAATCCTCTGGGAAAAATTCATCTTGATTCCCTAACTGCAAATTCATTCCTTTCTGAAGTCAAAGGAGGCTTGGGGGAAATGTTGCAAAACAGGTTCTACAGCTTGAAAATTACTTGAGTTAGTAAGAATTCTAATACCATTAGATTGGAATATCCATAACACAGAATCGTACAGGAACTAAAATTCAAGGGGGAAGATTACAAGATTAATCTGGCAGCACTGACTGACTGACTAACTGAATAACACCAAGGAAAAATTTGGTGAATGTGCCACGGAATGGATTCAGAAGTCTCAGTACTGGGCTAAAACTCTAGTACAGATTGACCTTAGTGCTTACAATGTTTCTCTTCTTTGTTTCTAGACATGTGCCAAATATTGCTGTGACCCTTCCCTTCAAGCAAAGCTGTCTTCTTAGCCTACTCATCATTAAATCATTAAAAAGCACAGCACCGTTTCAGTGCCAGAGACCCTATTGTGTTTTCTCCCAATCTAAGTTCTGGCAAGGTACATCACGCATCAGAAAGGGCTTGGAGAGCAGAATCGTCAGTAGAGCTCAAGTCAAGACACTGGAAAACTAAGTTGAAACCACACAACACAAGGGGCACTTGTCTGATCAGATGAAGTACATCAGTCCCACTGTTTCTAAACCTTTGGAGCTCTGTGTTCATTCTGCACATCCTCCTCCTTCCCCACCCTGTGTAGCAGTGAACGCTGCATTCAACAGAGATCTAAATAGTAAAACCTGAGGTATTCCAGTCTTTCCATGTAAAAACATTCAATGGCCCCACAGCCATTACATGAATGAACAAGCAAAGACCATTTGCAGAAACATCCAGCCAAAAGAAACTTCAAGGGCCGCACAGAGGCTACTGCTTCATATAGTGTAGGTCATGTTTCCCAAGTGCAAATATTACTCTTGGCACAGACAAGCCTTTACTTCATGAGTTATATGGCATTTTCTTGTTGCTCTATTTGAGTGCATGCAAAGTAGAGGGGGCATAAATAGCTTTGGATTTTTCCCTGAGCCAACAGAAAAACCTAGGACACATCCTACGGTAGAAAATTGCATCTTTTTAGAAACTTCTGAAAATTACCGTTACAGATGTTGCGTCTATTAAAAAAATATCACACCAGCCGAAGATCAGTCAAAAAATAACATCCAATTGAAAACTATAAGCCTTATCAACCCAGACTAAACTGTTTTTTCTTCTTCTAAGTCTATGTCAGAGTTCTGTATAATTATCTCCTCCCAATTTAATTTCATCTCAGCATTCCCTAATCCACTTCTTTCAGATATATTGGGATTATAGATCTCAGATTTATAGGGTGATTTACAGTCCCAACCTAGATTATGTAAGACTGCTCTAATTTGAAATCAACATCAAATTACAGTAAGTCATACTGAGATATATTGGATCTTATCTTGGTCTTTGAACTACACTTGTATACCATCTGAAAGAAAGAGCTCATGAGGGCCAATCTGTAGATCATTTTTGTAATCTGAGAGGAAATAATGGTAGTGGTGGCGATGTATTCATCCAATACTGATGTATTCAATGGTGGTGATGTATTTGCCTTTGTCAGATATTATAGATGACTGGACCAATTATTGAAATTTAACTGGAAATCCACAGTGGGATAATATCCTTTCCAGGACATCAGACAAATTTAGAGGAGAATCAGATGTTGTGATGTAATCCTTTTGACACAGTTCCTCAGTAGCTTGCTACTAGGGGGTGTGCATTGATCTAGCTTCCAAGAGGAAGAGGTGATTCACAGCATGTGTGGGCACACATATTGGCACTTCCTTAAATCAAACGCATGCCAGGAAAAGACACAACTACTTTAAGGAGTTGCCAAAGGTGTGACACACATGACCACCTACACAGTGATTCACCACTAAGCCTTGGAATTTGGATAGTTGCATATTTCTTGCGCCATTTCCCATCCTCAGGATCTGCCAGCTATTCCACTTTACCTCATGACAGAGTCAGCCCTGCAGCTAGTTTACTGGTCACATTCTTACTCTTGATTGCCAAAAGGATTAGCACCATGAACTAAGTAAAGTAATTTGCCTAGATAAACTGACATTTAACCAACAGATCTAATTGAATTTTGCTTACTACAGGCAAATACTTCTACTTGATATTAGCATGCGGGTCAGATATGTCCCTAAAACTATCATTTGGCTACTTCTTACAAGATAATAGCAGGCTTCTGTGGAAACAAAATTCCATAAATATGGAGTCTCCACTGAATGAATTTGGTTTCCCCAGAATCACACACCTATCATCACACCACATTTCAAGCAGGGAACAGTCAGATGATAGGGGGACAGAGTAATGTAACAATAAAGTGTCTAGTAAGATTAGAACAACCTGAATTAAATTCCACATTCAGCATGAAACTCACTGGGAGGTATTTGGAGAATAAGATGGGCAGGAAGTATGGAACATGAAATACAATTGCACTTGGGAGAGTGTCATTCTTAATGTACCCTGAAAATATTGGCTTTAATATAAAAAGTTTTCAAATTAGATTTGTTTCTACAAGCAGCTGATCTCTGACAGCTTAAACAGCTTTTGAAGACTTGGCCATTGCACTTTCAGTATGACTTTGGCACAAGCATATATTGTTTTCCCCCCAAGAGTCTTACCAATGTTTTTTTTTAAAAAAACACTATACTTACACATTTTCAAGGCAGTACAGTGAATACAAGCAACTGGGGGCCTGAAACAGTAAAATAAAAATGAGACTGTAGAAGTGGGGCAGGTTTAAAATTTATTCTCATTAAGAGGTAAATGCAGGGGAAGTTATTATATATTATGTCATTTAATCTTGTATTGAACTCTCCTTCCAAATATATTTTAAGAGAACTAGAACTTTGGATGAGTGCCATTTCATGTGGCTTGCTGGAGATTAACATCTCAATGAACAAAACAAATACAGTCTCTATCTCCATTTACTACAGATGAATGGACCAAGATATCCAGTGTTTCCATGCCATGCTTTTGAAAATATGTGACTATTGAAATAATTTTGACCAATATACTTTTTAGGACAAGTCTCCACACATTTAAAAGGTGAGGCCTGCTGTTCCATTGAAATCTTAATGATGAAGTCATTGCTTCAAGCATAAAGCTGATTTAATCATTGAGCAACCCTACACAGCCCTTCTGCCTACAGAAGCAGAGTGAACAAAGTTTTGAGGAGGTGGAAATGTGTTTCTTAAATACTGGAAGTGGGCAAACTCCAGCTTGGAACACGAAAGAAGGGCCTGAAACTTCTGTTGGAGCCCAAATGTTTGTTGGGGCTGAGAGGTTTGGAGGGACACAGGTTTGCTATTCTGTAGTGATTTGAAATAGCCAATCCCTCACAAGAGAGATCATGAAAGGAACATTGGATTTGGCTCAATGTCAACAATTCACAATGCAAATGGGAGGAGGAGGAGGAGCACGGTGACTCACCTGGTTAGGATGCTGAGTTAGATATTAGTAAGCCCACTTTTGAGACCTGAATATTGCTATGTGGTGAGGTAAGCTCCCATCTTCGTCCAGCCCCTTGATGGGGACATGAAAGGAGCCCCCACCGACATCCCTTGGGCAACAGTAATGTCACTGGCTAATCCTTTCAGTTCAGAAGTGCCTTAACCAGTGCCTCGAACACAAACAGGGATGAAACGTGAATGGAAGGAAAGGAAGGACATTGGCAAATTTGATCCCTAGAAAAGAGAGGTGGGCCATCAAACTGAGCATTAATAGTCAAGTTTCCTAAGTGATACATATTATACTATTAATAACTTAGTATAACATCAAGAGTTTTAGTCTTTCAGAAAGCATCTATTTACTATTGGCAAGCATCTAGTTACTATTTCTTCAGTTGATAAAGAAAGCAAGTCTTCGGTAAACAGGGCACCCTGAGTTCATTCAAAACCAAAATGGGAAGGATGTTTTATTAGCCTAATTGTTAGCTCCCTTTTGTACAGCAACATGACAACTGTTTGAAACTGCCCTATGAGAAATAAACCCATCCTGCGGTATTGTTCTCCCATACGCTACCCATCACATCTTACCCATTTCCTTGAGTTAAGAGAGAGCTGCTACTTATGTCTTAGAGCTTCCAGCTGTTAATCATTTGGGAATGTTTACATTTCCAATAAGAGTGATTTTGTACTAAGAGGCTGGCTTTAAGCCACCATGAACCATTGCCAAATGATCTAAACTGTTCTTTAAAGTCGGTAAACAGAGGTATTAGCATGGGGATTAGCATACAGTATAAAAACAGGCACAGATTGAGATGGGTCAGACTCCAGAAAGATGTTGGTCAATGGAGTGAAGATGAATGGATTCATTCAATGGTATTTTGTCCCACCGGCTGACTTTTGCAGGGAAAGGAGGGGCATCACTTTGTAGTGAAGAAATCCAACATCCTGATCTCAGCATGTGCTGAAAGACTTGGTAAGCATGGCTGCCTGCAAAAGGAGTTTCCGAAGACTGAAAAGGGGACAGGAAGGCTGCCTGCATTTAGGCATCTTGCTTTTGTATAAACACATGAAGCCATAGAGCAAGGATTTTTTTAAAATCTAGCCTGAAGGATCTGTCAAGCATGACCCTGTTTCCAGCCGGAGATGATTAAGATCATGAGGTGATGGCAGTCATCTGTCCTCCACACATGACTTGCCATGGCTTCAACAAAGATCTTTCCTTGACTGTTCTCTGATCCTGCAAGCTCCAGCCCACGTGACACAATGAAGGGAGACACCTGGTGTTTAAATCCAAGCTTGCTACAATTCCCCAGTATTCATTCCCCTGTTCTGAACACAAGTTGTTTATAATCAGCCACACTCTGGTCTTATCCCACTTAGTCGACTGCGATGCATCCTATACAGAAAAGGCCTCTGAAAACCGTCCCAGAACCTTACTAAGAACATCTTCTAATTTCACTGGCTGTCCATTCATTCCCAGGCTCAGCTGAAAATACTGGCAATTATTTTTGAAGCCCTAAATCAGGGATGGGGAAAACCTGCAGCCTCTAGATACAATTGGACTGCAATCTCACTATCAGGAGATGAACAGCATATATGTGTATTAAACAAAATAAAAATAAATGTAATAAATTAGCAAGGTTAGGGGGAAGAAACCACCTAGGACTGTGATGGCGAACCTATGGCACACGTGCCACAGGTGGCATGCAGCACCCTCTCTGTGGGCACATGAGCTGTTGACCCACTTCAGCTCTGCCGCGCATGCGCCCACGCCTTCCGCCAACCAGATGGTCAGTGGGTCTCTGCTGTGCATGCGTGGGGGGCGGGGCATGTGCGTGGGGGTACATGTGCATGTGTGGGAGGGTGGGGTGGGCACATGTGCGGGGGCCACACACACATTGCATTTTGAGGGTTCAGGTGCACGCGTGCGCATTCATGCGCTTTGGGCACTCGGTCCGGAAAAGGTTAGCCATCACTGCCCTAGGATGATGGGTTCTTTTCCTGTTTGCTTCTAGTCAGGCTTTTCCTTCATTTTAGCTCATTTTTTCTGCTTAAATCAAGCCAATTTTTTTTATGGTCCTTTCTATTGCCTGATTGAAACAAATGCATTGGTAAAACCATTATTCCATTCACAAATAGGAAATAACAGCAGATAGTTTCCTAAATAAATTTAGGATCAGCTAGGCAGCTATAGTAATACAGCTAAGTAGCATTTAAACTGAGTATAAAATATTATGTAAAGAAAAGGGGGAAAAAGCTCCTCAAAGCCAAATTAGGCACAGTTCACTAACGATGGGAAGAATGCATCCTTCCAAGAAAGAATCTAGCCACATTTCCCATTAGCTAGGTTAAGATCAAGAAAATTGGTAGGTTTGTTTTGTTTTGCTATCAAATGTATTGTATAATTCAGACTTTTGCATTTTCTTTTACAATTATAGGGTATAAATATTTCCTCCCTTAAGGTTTACAAGTGGCGGGCATGGAGCATCAACTAGTTTATATGTATATATCTTTTAGAAAAATAAACATTTCCTGCATTTTCAAATTCTTCCACCTTTTGTGGAGAATCTAATGCATAATATACAGAAATCCATCCTCATTTTTACTAAAATAAAAAATAAAAAATCCCAGCAGGCAAAGAGAAGTGTAATTCAAAAAACCATCCACAAAGGCAAACACATTCTTAATGCAGCATTTAAAAGGTCTCTCCCTTTGCCTAAAATTTGCTTGCTTATGGATAGCTGCCACATCTTTCTGATATGTTTGGGGGTTTTTTCTGCCAAGCATCATCCCACTCCATTTAAAACAAAGGCATGTCTTCTAGCAAGAAATGGCTCCAACCTCAGTGAAGAACTTACATTCTAGAATGGCTCCTGAATTCCAGAAGTGAGATGTTTAGCTTTATCAGCAGGAACTACCTTCACCACTACCCCATCCAGATGTTCCTTTGCACAAGGATAAGCCAAACAAGCCACTGGGCACCACCTTTAGCCCTTGTGCCTTTAGCAATGGTTCAAATGAGCCAAAGGAAGCGAATGAGCAAAAAGCACTCAGCTCAGTGTAGTTTGGAACACACCCACCCACCCCTGACATTATCAAAAGAGTTTATTAACTACTTTCTACCTCCGTTTCTTAACTTCACCTGCTTCCACCACTTTTGGTCTCTCAACTAAATACTGATCCACAATAAGACTTTATTTCAAGACCGTGGCATTTCAGGAGAGAGAATGTATGAGAAAATGTTTCAATGGCCAAAAATACAATGTTTACCAGATTGCTGCTAATTACATATTGGCTGCTAATGTCAAAGTATTTAAGTGACTGATGAAAACTTACTAGAGGCTGTGGCTGATTTTGCTTGGCCAATTATTATTTAAAGTAAATCAAATCAAACCAATTATTGTTAAAGTATCCCTGTAACTAATTACCTCAGCAGACATCAGGGCCCTTCCCAAAGGGAAAAAAAAACATTTTGTTTTTTCTTTGGGGCCCTCCCTGAAAGGGAAAAAAAAATGAAGGTAAGAATCCAGGTCAACAGCTGGCTTCACCACTCAGCCCACCTAGGATTGTTGATTCCAGTTGAAATCAATCCAGGAGATCTCCCCCCACTAAACTATATCATGACCCTCACAACCACTCCTACTGGGACTGCCAGCAGCTGTGTTTTCATTCCTATGCAGATTGCAGGGGGCAGCCTTTGAACCAGCCACATGGGACATTTTAAAGGCTGATTTTAATATTTTGAGGAAAAGGGCTTTGTTTGCACCAATGAGCTTTGGACAGCGCCAGTATATGTACTTGTTAAAGCTATACTCCAAACAAAAAGTGGGGGAGGCCATGACCATCTGCCCTTATGGGTTTTTTTTTAATCATTCAGTAATAATCCACTTTGCCTGTGAAATAAGGTGTGCCTTTTATAAAAATAATTCATCCACCTGTTTCTTAAGTTTGCCAGAATACTGCATGGATATTCTAATTGATAGGATGCGGGGAACAGCATGCTGGCTTGCAAAATATTTTATCTATTTTAGTATCCTGCCTTTATTATTTTTACAAACAACTCAAGATGGTGAGCATATTTAATACTCCATCCTCCTCCCATTTTCCTCACAACAACCACCGGGTGAAATGGGCTGAAAGTGACTGGCCAAGGTCATCTACCTGGCTTTCATGGCTAAGGCGGAACTAGAACTCATAGTCTCCCAGTTTCTAGCCTTAACGACTAGACCAAACTGGTATTAAATTCAGGATTCTACTTGCCTAGAATGGCAAAAGTATATTAGGGGTAAAACTCGGCATTGAGCTTGTGGAGCTTATGGCAGACTGGTCAAAATGAAATTGACTGGTAATGTGTCCTTAACATAGTCACCTAGCTCCTGTTCTACTATTGAGTGTTACATTGAGCAAAGCTACAATGGCTAATGAAATTCGATATTAATGATTGTTGATAACCAATGACATATTGAAGACTTTGAATGTAAGAAATACATAGTAAAAACAAGAAGGAATGAATGAAAGGAAAGTAAGTACACTGTGTGTTTGTGAAATTAAAATACACAGAAGCAGCATTAGAGAGTGTGTTAATGCTTTTGAAGTTTGACATTGGAGAAAACTGCTGAGACTTCTATGGAAAAAAACAAATCGATCATGAAATAATTTAACCCAGTTTTCACTCAAGGCACAAATGATCAGGCTCAAATGATCCTGTTTTAGACACAGTATACAAAGACCTGGCTTTCTGGAAAAGGCTCTAATGCTCAGAAAGGTGGAAAGATAGAGAAGAGGATAATCAGCAACAAGGTGCATTAACTCAAATATAGGGGTGATGGGTGCACCATTAGAAGATCTGAAGGACCCAACCATCATGGAGAAAATCTATATGGTCATTAAGAATCCATTTTTTTCCCTCTCTAGTGAAGGGTTACACTTTTTTTTCTTCTTCAAATCAAGCAAGTGTTGATTCATTGGTTGCAATAGTAATTGACTGACTGGCTTATCGCCCAAGCCTAACGTCACAGCCTGAGACAGTGTGGCTAGCCCAAAGTCATTAAGTTAGCTTTCATGCCTAATACGGGACTAGAAAACAGTCTCATTTCTAGCTTAGTGCCTTAACCACTAGACAAAACTGACTGCCCATGATCACATCAACTTAATGGTATATAATGAAATTGGGAAGAAAATTAGTTAAAAGACGAAGAGAGGGCTTTCAGGGTCCTAGCCAGCCCCACAACTCTGTGATCCTCTGGGCTCCCCATGCATGGCCATGCAGTCATGTTTTGACTTCTTTTCAGAAGGCCAGAGGAGTCGGAATCTGCCTCACCTCTGGGGTAAGAGTATTTCACAGGGCAGGGGCAATGGCAGAAAAGGCTCTTTTTCTAAATTCCACCAGCTGAAGTTATTTAACTGATGGGGTATGCAACATACCTTCCTTGCCTGACCCAGTGGAATGGGGAAATGTAATGTTATGATGAAAGCTTGAACGAAAGTCACAGATATAATGGTGATGGGAGATTCTCAGTGTGGTACAGGCACATTGGTAGCATTTGGTAGCATCAAGGGAGAAAATGAATAAACCAGGACAGAATAGGGAATAAGAACAAAATAGCTTAAGAACTGCATGAAGAAGTAGTACAAATCCTGTATGTAAAAGTGGAAAACTACTGAAACAGATTCTCTCAATAGAATAAGTAGAAAGTGCACATAAGGAAAGATGATGTGGAAGCCACTTAGAACCAAGCAGAATAACAGAGTTGGAAGGGACCTTGGAGGTCTTCTAGTCCAACCTCCTGCTCAAGCAGGAGACCCTATACCATTTCAAACAAATGGATGTCCAATCTCCTTATAAGCCTCCAGTGATGGAGCCACCCACAACCTCAGAAGCAAAAGCATGATATAAAGGGACATATAAATTTGTGGTTACTAATGAAAAAGGGTGTTTGGTAGTGAAATGATGAAGTGAAGATATAAGAATATAATTGCTGGAAAAAAAAATAGGACAAGACAAAGCTGTAGTGTGAGTTACATGAAGAAAAAATGGGTAGTTGCAATGAATGTGGTGGTGGGGAAAAGAACAGCAAAGATTAAAAGAAGCAAAGAAAATGTAGAATGTCAACGAATGCAGAATGGCTTTAACCAAAATAATAATATTGTTTTGGAAGTGGATCTATAAAGATCTATAAAAGTACCTACCTGCAGAGTTAATCAAAGAAGAGAAATGATGAGTTTTATTTTATTAACTTGTACATTGCTGAAGTCAGACACTTCACAGTGATAGGTGCCAAGAAAAGCATTAAGTAAAAACAGTGTACTTAAAAAAAATCATAGTAAATTAAAAGTAAACAGCCATAAAAATATTAACAATGATCTATAGGTAGTCCTTGACAACGACCAAAATTGAGCCTGCAATTTTTGGTCATGAATCACTGTGGTCACTAAGTGGGTCACCATGTGACCTGACTCAATTTTACCAATGTTTTTACAACAGCCTTTAAACAAGTCACTATGGTTGTTAGCAAATGATATGATCATTAAGAGAACCACATTCTGATTAGTCAAATTCAGCATATCCAGTGGGCATTGTTTTGTTGTCTCCTTGTGACCATGGGACATGACAACAAGTCATAAATGTGACTGGTTGTGAAGCCCCCCCAAATGTGATTACATGATCGTGGGGGAGTGTAGTAATTGTAACTCTGAGGACGGGTCATAGCTTTGAGTCTTATCATCATTTTGGTGATTGAGCAACTGGTTATTAAGCAAGGACTGGCTCTATCTGTAGATTTATAGAGCCATATAAGGTAGTTCTGAAATGGTTTGCCATTGTCTCATTCCTAAGATTGAGTGGGTGGGCACCAGGAAGTGCAGGCCAGCTGGTCAGAGCTGTGGGTAGATGTGAGGCTGCTTTCTGTGGACATGTACTACGGAATACAGGTGGGTGGGGGTGTTTTGGAGTGGTGCACACTTATAGAACAGTGATGGCTAACCTTTTTGCCATTGTGTGCCAAAGGTGGGAGTGTGGGGGGGTCGCGCATTAGCGTGCCCATACCCATACAGTAATTCAATGTGCCCTGGGTCATTTCCAGACTCCAGGGGGTGTGGGGAAGGCTGTTTTTGCCCTCCCCAAGCTCCTAGAAAGCCTCTTGAGCCTGGGGAGAGTGAAAAATGGGCCTTCCTCACCTCCAGAGGCCCTCTGAAGGCCGGAAACAGCCTGTTTCCAGACTTCAAGCGGGCCCAAAATGCCCAAAAATCAGCTGGCCGGCGCACACGTGTTTTGTAGCTGAGCTAGGGTAATGCTCGCATGCCCACCAATATGGCTCCATGTGCCACCTGTGGCATGTGTGCCATAGGTTCGCCATCACAGCTATAGAGGGTAGGCAGGGGATGCTATGGGGCAGGTACCTACTAGAGTACCAGTGAACAAGGAGTACTGCAGAATAGGAGACCCGGGGATCTCATACTCTGTAGTAGGATTCCTCAAGAGATAAAACAGTAGTAACTTAATGGAGCAATTTACAACCTTCCCTGCTCTCTTCCTGCTGACTTTGCTTGTGGGAAACCAACAAGGGAGGTTGCGAACTTTGAACAACAGTTGAATGAGTGGATGTAGCTCGAGGATTACCCATAATAATTTGGGGTGAAACTAAAAGAGGGAATGGTGGAAGGACTATTCCAGTGACATGTATGAAATCAGTGATATGTCCAAGAGCAGAGCTGAAATAAATATTATAAATATGTTAGCATCCAAGACACTGATGAAAAAGACAATATAAATGCTGGGAGAAAGCTGAAAAATTGTAATGCTAAGGATTGTAAATGGTACAATTGGAGAAATGTTAAAATTTGATTCTGGTTTGCTCATGGAGTGCCATGTAATTTGTTTGGGAAGACTTCAGTCCGTAAAGATGGGGATAATACTGTGATTGTGTATATAGAGGGGAAAAATAAGAGTGGGCACACAAACTTCTGGGGGGAGGGGTTTAATTTATTAAATTTGCCTGAGAAAGTGTTTGCAGAAGTCTGATGGAAAGAATATAAAAAATGAAAATGAATAAAACTTAGGGCATGCCTTACTGCTTTCTGCAGGCATGAAAAGTGAACTTTTTGCTCTCCCTGGGCTCCCTGAGAAATGTATTAATATGAGAACATTTACTGCATGTCAGTTGATTTAGAAAGAGCATATGATAAGAGCAGACATGCATTCTATAATGCTTTGTGCAAATTAGCAGCTAAAGACTAGTTTTTGAACCTGATGATTGATATACAAAGAAATAAAGTACATCCGAAGATTAATGATACGGTTGTCAAACTCGCCACGTTGACATTTCATAGCATTTCCCCCTTTGCGGAGCTGGGGTGGGCGTGGCCAGCACACGAAGCATCCAGCCCGCGGGCTGCCAGCCTGACGCCACTGATTAATGGAATGCTTAGGAAATGTTAACATTAAAGTAGAATGATGTATATTTCCTTGGTTTTTTAGGTACTTTATGTGCTCATACGTAAGATACGGGGATCTTTGAGAGCTGTGTTGATGAAAGACATAAATGTGGATGTACCTTAATATGCAATCAAAGTTATTTCATTGGTGAAGAACTATATGATTTGCAGTGGACTGTATCATAAAATGAGAACACTGAAAATAAAGCTACTTGTATCAGAAGTACCCAAATTGATATAGAAAATAGAGTGAACAATTGTAAGTTACATGTAGATAAAAGAAAAATTAGAACATGTAGATGAATTTATGTATCTTGGTAGATTGCTTGGTAAACATTTGAACAAATTAAACACTCTTCCAGAAATTATTCTTATTTAATTTATTGGAAACCAGCATAGTATAATGGTTAAGGTGCTTCACCAAGGTCAGAGGAAATTCAATGTAAGGATTAATCCAAATTATCATTCTGGATAATTGACACTCCTCTTAAAAAAGGAAAATCATTCATTTCCTGGCTAGGAAATAAATCTTCCAATTGTTCATATAATGCTATGCCAAGGTATACTTTACTAGAAAACTGCCTGAACTGGTGCAATCTGGAGAAAAAATGGAATTCTCTGCAGTGTTCCGTGTCTGGGGAGGGAATGTTTTTCACATGCTTAGTAGACCGGTTTGCCAACCCACAGGCGGCAAGTACATGCTATCTTTAAATAATATTAAATAATAGGTGAAAAATATGCAGGGATCATACTCAACAATGTCCTAAAAAGAGGCAAAGTGGGACTGCTACTAAGTTTAACTTGTTGCAGCTAGCCAAGTCTGATGATAGAGCAAAAAAAAAGGCCACATAACAAAGTTTAGCTTAAAGAGAGCAATTTACAACCTAAAAATTGCTATTTCTAGATGGCATTAACACCAAAACTATATTTAAGATCTATGTGTTTTATGTTGTGCAGACTCAGGAGGATTAGATAGCTTTTATTTAACTTCATTAGAAGTTACGTGTTTGCCTTAAAATTTAGTGACTGCCTGAATCCGCCCACAGAATCAGGATGATTCAGACCTCCAATCCTACACAGATTGTTGTAGTTAAATGCAGTTTGAGACTAAATTAATTTTGTCAAACCTAATGCTTTCCAGAAAAAAAAAAAAGGTAAAGCCAGTATTTCAATTTGGCTAAACTTTGTAAACCACTTTTAATATCTGCACACAGAAGATGCTGTGTAGGAGTTGAAAATGTGTAATTGGCTTATTTTATTATATTAAATCTGGTGCCTCTGCTTTTATAAAGAAATAATGAGGAAAATGTCTTTCAAATACATCTGACTCCAGATGTGACTTTGAGCATTATGCAACCATCCCCATTAAGGGAACATGATGTTCTCAAGGAGAAAGTTCAATTGAGGACAGGCAAATGTGTTTTAACAGATTTGTTTCCCCCACTCAATTCCATTAATCTTTATTTTTTAGGATTTAGCCAGAGCAGAATCATCTGGTATGTAGTTACTGTCTCTCCCCCCGCCCCCCCTTTACTTCTACGCAAAAGTGCTTCTAAATGAAAATATGGCTCTCATTAATACAAAATGAATACTGGAAGGGACCCAAGTTTGAAGAATGTTTTCCCCTTAACGAAGAAGTTTTTGCCAAACTGCCCATCCTCGTAGATTTAATGGATTAAAAATTTGGCCACACTGGCTGGTAATTTTGGAAGTTACAAACCAAGCACGTCTAGAGATAGCAATCTATCATTGGTGCTAATCAACACAACTGATAACTAATGCATCCACACTATCCTCAGATTATAAACCTCCTTGGAATATTACTCTTTTTGACGCTTCTAAATCCATGGACCAACCGCAGTCACCCATCAGCCTCTATGTTTTAATTCTTACTCGTCATCCGCTGAATGCCACAAACTGTGCATCAAGACAAGGTGTTATTTTAAAGTGACAAGTATACAACTACACTCTTAGGAGTGCGGCACACAATTTCAAAACAACATCTTAACATTGGAATATCAAAATCATTTCAGAGGTAATTGTATACTGTCAGAGCTCTTAGCAGTTGCGGATGTCAGGAAGATTATACACTTTTGCTGTCTCTCCAGGGCCTTGTCAAATACTCCAGTTAATTATAATTCTGAGAAAATACCTTTTCTTCAAGAGATACAGTAGTAAATGGTTCATCCAACTGGCTTTCTTCCCTCCATTTTCAGCAACTGCAGTTGCTTCCCCTGCCATTGTGGTCATTTTCCTTTCATAGTCATTACACTCTGGTCATAGTGAACCACCCCTTAGGTTGGCTGTTGGTTTTCTAAAGGGCTGTGAACACTGACATTTTAATCCTTCTGTGTGTTCCTTTGCCAGTTATATATTTATTCCTGCCTCCTCTAGCAGACATTAGAGCCAGTATGATTTTCTTGATTTCTTCTCTGTCTGGGTGTAAGTAAGTAAGCAGATCCTGGTTTGTTTGGGTTTTTTTCATACAATTGGTTTCCTCAACGAAAACGAAAACTGTTTTTGTCCAGACAAAAAGTGAGAATGATGTAGCTTTCAAACTGGGACAGACTGAGGCCAACTTTTTAGATGAAACATTGAAAAGATGGTGTGAAAATTAAAATGTAATTTCTCCAACCTCCAGATGTGCTTCCAACTTCCAGAACTCCCTATGGAAGTTCAGCTTCCAGCTAGATAGAATTCACAGCAAATGCAAATTCAGCAAATTGCAGCTAACCAAACTGCATTCTAATGGCATACATCAAATCAATAAATGTTATCATCTAATGAAATTTTAAAATTGCATTGGCTTACTATGATAATACGTGCTGGATTGGATAACTTGATAATTCTATTGCAGAAGATGGTTGTGATACTAATGGAATTCCAGGCTACAAATTATATGCAGAGGAGAATATAGTATTTTAGAGTAACATGAGATAACTGTTTTGCTTTAAAAGTTTACCATAACAATATAATGATAGTACAGAATAGGTAATATTCAGGACTGGTCTGCTTTGTTATTAACATTCTCTGAGCTAAATTTACGGGTTGCAAATATTTCATTACCATATTAGGTATTTTCATCAGGGCAGGACATTTGGCTTGTGTGATTCATTGGTTGGGAAGATTTATATAATATAATCTCAAAAACATGCAGAAAATAAAACATCTTTTTTCTGTGCATCAACATCCCCAAAATTATACTCACTGTTACAAATATCAAACATATTTTAAAACACTATCATCCATCATTTACATTTTAAAAACTTTAATATACATTCCATGAGATTTCCTTAGAATTCCATATTATTTTCTTTTAATGTTCACATACATTTTTACTATAGATGAAATATCAGATTATATTCCTGTTAAAAAAAAGTAATAGAACATGACAGCTCCATCTGTCCACTGCTTCTACCAATGTAATTGTTTGATTAACCTAGATCAACAGTTTACAATGTGTATTTACATGCAACTTCACATATTGTCATACCTTTAGCATTTCAATTTTCATGTATAATTTTTCATTGAATTACATATTATTTGTTTAGAGTAAAAAAATGACATGCTATAGAGACTATGTAGCTCCCTTCTGTTGGAATTCATCATTGATATTTCTATCTTATTCTTAAAATTAAAAAACAATCCCTGGGGGTCTATGACAATTTGCCATGGCCAAGTCGCCACAGGACAACTCGCTAAAGGACAAGAGTTACTTTAATATCAAAGAAATTGTACAATAGAATAGAACGGGTATTGGTCCTACCTCATACACCCATTTTCTGTGGGGAAGGAGAGACTCCAGGCATGGGGATCCACTTTGTCTTCTGGCTCTATGGACTGGGTTCAAACTGAAAAGATGTCCCCTCTGCAGACACTCCCAGTTTCAACGACGTCCCACAAGGTCCCAGGATACCGCACCTGTAACAACACCCCATGGATGCCCTCTGACTAGACCCCTGTTTTAGGGTGGGGATGGAGTATCTCCTTCCCCACAGAAAATGGGTGTATCAGGCGGTTTGATGTCGCAGCGAGACAGTCGGGGAAATAGCGGGCTCTGATGAGTCACACGAAAACCCCGGCTGCCAAACCGCCGCTGATGGGTCTTCAGACTGGAACCGTCCTGCATGGACGGGGATGGAAGAGAGGCACCTCAGATGACCAGAGGAACAGGCAAGTTCCTCGGAGGTCGGAGGGAGCTCTGTGCGAGTCGGCGGTGGGGGGGCAGCAGCCATGGCGGCTGCCACGAAGCTGGGACAAACTGGGCAAGTGATGTGCAGGAGGAAGGGGGAAAAGAGCGATGCCTTTTGAAGCCGGGTGAGTGACACCAACCCAGGCTTGAAACAACGTTTGGAGTAAGGGCTTTTTATTTTGTACAACCCCCTAGGCTTAAATCAGCAGCTGCGAAGCTAAGGGGCATAGAAGATTTTAAGATGAAATTTTTAAAAGAAAAGAAAAAGACCCAATTGAAAATTGATATCTGAATAGACTAAATCTAAATCTGAAAAATAAACATTGAGACTTGGTTCAAAATTGAACAATTTAAAATTTGAATTAGACTTTTAAAGAAAAGAAGATAAAGAAGAATTATCTTTTAAACACAGAAGAAGGAGAGAATTGGGCTGGAATGTTATATAATTGAAACAAAATGGCGATTTGCATGACTAAAGAAAATTGTGGATTGTAGAGGGATACCTTCTGGTTTTAAAAGAAACATTGTAACTGGCTTTTTGTTTGGGAACATTGTGAATGCTTCAGATAACAACCGTGGGATTTTGGAGATGCAGCTGTTTTCTCTTTGTCTGCAGACGATTTGACTTTGTTGAAAAAAAAGAGAAAGTATGATGGAATTCTTATAATTGGACTAATTGACGCAGGAACAAAAGAAGTAAAATGGCGCAGGAACAAAATAAGAAAATTGAGGTGATTTGTTTGAAATAGAACAAGAAAAAGAACTAAATTGTTATATGAAGAATTAAAATGTGAACATTGAAACTGAAATGGAATATATGTTACAGACAAGGAAATGAGGAATGATATACACACGGCTGGAAAAAAGAAGATAGAAACAATGTGATTACAAATGAAGCAATGGATAGAAATAATAAAAGGGAGGTTTTTATAGATTAATAAAAATGAATATGAATATGAGAAGAATTTGATATAATATGTAAAAAACTGAAATAAAGAAAAAAGTAAGAATATGAGAGGAATAGAATATATTAACAGAAATTTATTAATTTATATAAGGAAGTATTTGGAGTAAGAACTAAGCCTCAGTGTTAAATTGTTATATAGACGATAATGACAATGTGATTGAATATTAATAAGTAATGTATTGATGGATGGTAAAATTTAAAAAAAAGGGTGATTATGCTGGGATAAGCAGCAAACATCGAGAATTATACTGGGTATAACAGTAAAATATAAAGAAAATTATGCTGGGTTTGACAGCAAAACAAGATGATTATACTAGGTATAACAGTAAAGATAAAAATAATTATGTTTGGATTGACAGCAAAAATGATGATTATACTGGGAATAACAGTAAAACCTAAGAAGAATATGCTGTGATTAACAGCCAAAAGAGGATGACTAAGAGGAAGATTATATACTGGGATAAACTTTTAGAAATAAAGATGATCATGCTGGAATCGATACTAATAATGAAATGATTATGTTGTGATTAAAAGTGTTAAGCTGAGATAACCAGTAAAATGAAGATGATAAACGCTAACAGTTAAAATACTGCATAAGTATTTTGTTGATTTATTTTTTTAAGATATATCCATCCATGTTAAAAGGAAAAGAAATTGAAATGATATTGAATTAAGGTTTTTAAGATTAGTGTAATGGGTTTAAAGAATTTTTTTAGATAGAATTTATGGCAATAATGTTAGAGAAAATTAAGTTGTGTTATTTGAAAACTAAGATTTGTGGTGAAATAATAGAAGGTAATTGATTTGTGTAAAATGATATAAGTTAGGGGAAAAAAATCTTTTTTATGGTAATTAGCAGGGATTCAGGGAAAGCTTTTGTTAAAGAGGAATTAGTAATTGCACCTACTTATGACCGAATCAATGGCTCGTTCTGAAAAGAACATTTTTGTATGTTTATATGCTTTTTAAAAAAAAATTGTTCAAAAAAAGAAAAGAAAATGGGTGTATCAGGTAGGACCAACACCCGTTTTCCTGCTGGGGAACTCGAGACTCCAGGAATGGGACTTACCAAAGCTGGCAGTCCTCATGGGTGGGAAGTCGTCTGGTCCTGTTCTCTGGGCGTCTCCAACACACGCTGCAGAATTCTCTGACCAAAGGCAGCCTCCACTGAGGCGTACGCATCCAGTCGATAATATCATATGAACAGCGACGGGGTTGACCAAGTCACCGCCCTGCATATTTCTTCAACCGATGCTTGCATCGGCCAGGCCGGGGTCGTGGCAGCACTCCTGGCGGAGTGTGCTGTAATCACCCTGGGTCTCGGCAATGACTGTGCATCATAGGCTCTGGCAATGGTCACGCAGAGCAACCTGCCCACTGCTGAAGTTGTAAGCTTCTGCCCCATCGTTGACGGCAAAAAGGGCCTCTATGCATCGGAAATACTGGGTCCTCTTAATGTATATTTTCAGGGCCTGTCTTACGTCTAGAGTGTGCCAGACATGCTCTCTGGCGTGCGATGGCCTAGGGCAAAAGTCCGGGAGAATCAACCTCTGCGCCCGGTGGAACCAGGAGTTGATTTTGGGCATAAAGGCCAGGTCTAAACATAATACAATGCGATTCAAGTGAAAGACACATAAATCTTCTCTCATAGACAGCGCAGCCAGCTCAGAAATTCTTCTGGCCGGTGTGATGCCCACAAGAAAAACTGCTTTATATGCTAAGAAGCTTAGGTGGACCATCCTAAGTGGCTCAAAGGGGGCTTTAAGGAGCACCTTTAAGATCTTCTGGAGGTCCCAGGTCAGATAGCGGTGAACCACCGCAGGTCTCAAGTTGGTGGCCCCCCTGAGAAACCTCCATATCTCTGGATGTTGTGTCACCGACACTCTCGTCCCACAGGCCAACCCTGACACTAATGCCGCAACCTGCCTGCAAAGTGTTGCCGGTGCCAACCCTTTCTCTAAACCTTCTTGCAGGAAATCCAACAGCTGCAGGACAGATATCTTGGTTGCTTGGATGGTCCTGCTAGTACACCATGCACTAAATGCCTGCAAGGTAGAATCATAAATGCGCGTTGTGAACGGCTGTCTGGCAGTCTGCAACGTTCGTATCATGCCTGAAGAGAAATTCCGCTCTTCCAGCAATCTCCGCTCAACTGCCACGTGGTCAAGTGTAGCCACTGGGGTTCTGGATGGCAAATGGGCCCCTGGCTGAGGGAGACCCTGTTGGGTGGAATCCTCCATGGCAGAGCGATTGACCGGCTTACCAGATTCATGAACTATGGGCATCTGGGCCAATGTGGAGTAATGAGGATGACTTCTGCCCTGGTCTGCAGAATCCGACTGATGACACATGGTAGAAGCGCTATAGGGGGCCAAGGGCAACGAAAGGCATTGACTCCCTCCACCACCAGCTGGGAACCAGGAGAAAAAGTGTGGCAGTTAGCTGTTTGTCAATGATGCGAAGAGGTCTATGATCAGCCGACCGAACCAACTCACTATCTCCTCGAACAATGCCGGATGCAGGCGCCACTTGGAGTGGCCTACAGTGGCTCTGCTCAGCCAATCCACCTGTACATTGTCTGCCCCTGCAATGTGCTCCACCTTGATGGACCTCAAATTGTGCTCTGCCCAGTGACACAGGAGCCATGCCTCCTCCATGAGTGTCTTGGATCGCGTGCCCCTCTGCCTGTTCACATGAGCCTTGGCTGCTATGTTGTCAGTCAAGAGAAGTATGTGGCAGCCCACCAGACAATGTTTGAATTTCTTCAGCGCCAATCAGGTCGCTCTCAGTTCCAGCCAATTGATAGTTTGTTGTGACTCTGACCCTGACCAAGTCCCCTGGGTTACACAGTTCAGGCAATGAGCCCCCCAGCCCTCTAGACTGGCGTCCAATGTTACTATCACACACTACTTGTCCTTGAAGTAACATCCCTGTGTCATGCGCCAGGATGCCCACCAGCGAAGGGACGCTAGGACTTTCCCCGGAACCCTAACTCTGGCCTGGGATGTGCCCCAGCCCGACCTCTGGGACAGTAACAAAAACCATTGCAGAGGCCTGGTGTGAAGTCTTGCTCAAGGGACGATATCTATGCAAGAAATCATCTTGCCTAACAGGGTTGACAGAACCACTAGCAAGACTGTTCTGATCGAACGAACCTGCACAATCAGTTCCTTGATACTCTGTATCCTCTCTGGGGACAGGAACACCTGACAGCTGAGGGTGTCTATGATCGCCCCCAGGTATAATAAGCAATTTGTTGGCCTGAGATGACTCTTCCCTACGTTGATGAAGAAGCCATGTGTCTGCAGACAAGGTATCATTATCATTTAATCCTCCCTTGCCTGTACGTAAGATGTTGACTGAACCAGAATGTCATCCAGGTAAGCCTGAAGATGGATCTGTCTGGCTCTGAGTGAGGCCCCCAGTGCTGCAAGGAGTTCTGTAAAAACCCTGAGTGCTGATGCGAGGCCAAACGGGAGGGCTCGGTACTGGAGGTGTCTGCCGTTGTAGTAAAACCTCAAGTACCGTCTGTGATCCCGATGGATTGGGATGTGTAGATATGTCTCTATGAGGTTGATGGAGGTCAAGAAGTCTACCTGCTGGACATTCTCTAGGATTGACCGGAGGGAATGCATCTTAAACCTCCAATACCTTAAATACCTGTTTAGGCTTTTTACGTTGAGAATTGGTCGCAGTCGCCCCAAGGACTTCTGGATGACAAATAACATGGAATAATACCTGTCTCCTTGTTGTGTTATTGGGACGGGTTCCACCGCCCCTATCTCCCACAAATGCTGAATGGCAGTGTCCATGAGCTTTCTCTTGGCCGTGCCCCATAATGTGGGACAACGGAGAAAGAACCTCGGGGGGGGGGGAATCCAAGAAATTCCAGGGAGAGACCGGATGTTATGGTCTCCCTCACCCATGCGTCGGTGGTCATTCTCTTCCACTGGTCTGTGAAGAGGCCCAGTCGGCCACCAATGGGAGCCTTGTCCCTGTAGTCAATGGGGTCTGCAAAAGGAACGGTTGTTTCCCCCACGAAAGGGCCGCTTAGACTGGGATCATGACCTGTTTATGTTGGTAAACCCAGACCCAGACTGGTAGAACTGTCCTGATTTGCCTCCCTGACCCTGGGAAAATCCCCTTTGGTACCTGTTGAATCCTGATCCCCCATAAGGATGAAAATAAGGTCTCTGAAAGGGCACTGACCAGGTGTCTCCCTGCCATGACAGGGCTGGTAGCACCTACCTCTTGTCTCTAGGTTCAGCCAACAGGGGATCTAAAGCCGCACCAAACAACTTAGATCCCTTAAAGGGAACAGAAGCCACGTGCCATCTCCGCTTGGTGTCCGCCTGCCAATTCCTGAGCCAGAGGAGCTGTCTGGCTGTGACCATGGATGCGATGGCCCGTGCTCCGAACTTAGCGGAGATCAGGCTAGCATCTGCTGCAAATTCTGCAGCCACTACTACTTTATTGAACTCCTGATGTGCCCTAAGATCAATCGCCGGCACCCTCTCCTTCATTTGTTTGAGCCACAGCAGAGACACCCTGGTAAAAAAGGATGCTGCCATGGCAGCCTTGATTCCCCAGGCAGTGCCTGGTGTGCCTTCCTGACAGCTTGCTCTAATCTACATTCGTCAGGCTTAAGCACCTCCTCTGGTTCCGTCAACGTTGTGGAAGCTGATGGCAAGGCCAACGCCAGTTCATTCACATCCGGAACTCGAAGGAGTTCCGCAAGATCTGGCGTACTATTATAAAATTTCCTCTCATAGAAAGTCATATTAGGGTATGCCCCCGGGGAGTCCCACTGCTTCTATATCATGTCTAAAAACCATTGGGGAGCTGGGATTGTCTCAGTGGCAGGCTCAGAAAAGAGCAGCTCAGCCAGATCCTGCTCTGCTCTTGCACCTGCCAGTTCTAAAGAGGCACCTTGCTTAGTGGAGGTCTTTGCCTTAAATAGCAAGGCTTTAAAGAGATGTGGTCTGAACAACCCCTTGAAGGTGGGTTGGCCCGACCACAGGCCTTCCTCATCTGATAACTCCTGTTCCCATTGGTTTTTCCCCATGGAGAGGGAGTCATCAGTGTCTGAAGGAGATGCTGAGGAGTCAGAGCTCCACCCTGACCCTTGCTGTGCCGGTTCTGGGACTCTGTGGCCCCTATCCAGAACAGCCACTTCAGCCCTCTGTATCGATTGCTTGTTGAGACGCTTGTCGGCTTCAAAGCCGCGCTGCACCACCTCAGCAATCCACTGTTGGATCATCGCTGGCTTCTCTGCCTCCTGGCTACCAGCGTGCCAATCTACTTGCGCAGCTACCGAAGTGGTAGGAGTTGGCAAAGGCCTTGTTCCCATACTGGGTTCTCCACTCGGAGTGGGTGGTGACAAAGATCTAGATGGCTGGAAACTGGTTGAAGGCCCCGGTTCAGCCTGGGCGATATCACCAGTTTGAGAAGGCTCTCAAGGACTAACATGTTTGAGCTTTTCAGCCACTTTAAGGTTCTTTTCCACCTGCCTAAGGTGTTTTGCAGGCGTTTCTCCGCCTTCTCTTGAGCCTTAGATGGACGTTTGAGAACTAGGGCCTTGCCCTTGAGCTTTGCTGCCACCCCTTTGCTGCCACTTCTTATACTATGGTAAAGGCATTTTGAGCCGCACCCCGAAACTCTCTGGGAGTGAGAAACCTCACCCAACTCCATCGGGTTACTAAGGGAAGGCTCTGATGCCATAGACAATATGGCTGACAGCGAAGACACAGATCAATACAGCCTATAAGGCCCAGGAGTAATCAACACCTACCACCCATTCTGAGCACAGGCCGGGATCTATCTCCTTTGCCACCAGCTCTGTAGGCCAAAACCAGCTGCGTTGAGCAATAATGTAGTTTTTCAAGCCTCAGCTGCTCAAAACAGCAGCACTAGGCTAATCACCCATCAGTTATGACTCTAATAACAGGGCCGTGTTGTCAATAAGGTGATCTTTCCAATCCTCTTTGCCTCGGAGGCCCTAAGCAGACTCGGGCCCAGGGCCCTTCACGCTGCTGTCCGAGGACCTCACTGTACTGATGGACCGAAAACTGAGCCCTATGACAGCTCTCACCCTGTGGCAATCAAATGGCTCACAAAATGGCCACCACACCCGGCAGTCTCCCCAACAGCTCTGAAATTTGGCACCAAAATAATCTGAGTGCCTCCGCCTTGGCCGCACTGTCCAATTCCACCCTCTCCCTCTACTTACAGTCCGCCTGGGGGAGAGGTGGTCTTTGTCCTGAAAGCCGGGCAGCAGACAAACATCTGTAACTGGCTGGTGCGCCTTCAATGGCGGCAGCCCTCTAAGAGCTGTGCCATAGCTGATAAAGTGCCTCCGAAGTCCCCACAAGCCGACAGGACTCAGAACAGCTGCAGCCACAAGGTAATACGCTGCCCAACTGATAATGAGCCTGATCTACAATTTAAACTCCAAACGGCCACAATGCTTGTCAAATTACAAGAATCCAAATCCTCACTTTGAAGAGCAACCCAAAAACTGTCCAAACAAGCTCAGGACTGAGTTGAAACTGGGAGTGTCTGCAAAGGGAGGGGTCTCTTCAGTTTGAACCCAGTCCATAGATCCAGAAGACAGAGTGGATCCCCATGCCTGGAGTCTCGAGTTCCCCAGCAGGAAAATAAAGAAAGGATGCAAAAGGAGAGACAGAATGAAATGTGAATGGCATAAACTAAAATTTTTATTTATTTTAAATAATTAAACAGTATTGTTACATTGTCCTGCAACGAGTTGTCCCACAGTGAGTTTTCCATGGCGAGTTGGCTGTGGCAAGTTATCCCATTTCCCAATCCCTGAATCCTTTTTACTTAAGAAATCGAAGCTAGCATTTACTAATGTTCTGGTTGAAGCTCTATGTATCACAGCACCAGGTCTATTCTTTAGGCATACCTTACCTAAATTCACTCTGAAGGAGGGTCTAAAATTACAAGTTGTATCTCTTCATTAACAGAAATTGAACTTTAACAACCTTTATAACACTTTAGCTTTCCTCGGGGGGGGGGGG
>JANHZT010004390.1:229370-251690 GCA_032468215.1 Stegonotus admiraltiensis | reverse complement strand
TTATACTGTTCAATTTTCATGTTATATGTATATTATTTTGACTGTTCACCGCCCTGAGTCCTTCGGGAGAAGGGCGGAATAAAAAACTAACTAACTAACTAAATAAATAAATAAATAATATGAGAAGCTCTAATACAAATATGGCAAGAAATCAAGAAAAACCACTATATGAAAATTCCTAGATGGGTTTTGACAATGGAGGCAATGATTCAACCCAACACTCTGGATATGAATAAAATGGCCAAATATAATGAAATTTTGGCTAGCCAAGGGAATCTAAAAAATAGACAAGAATTGGAAGAACAGGGAATAAACATAGATTGGTAGCCTTATTTGCAATTAAAATCGCGGTACATAAAAGATAAAGAGGAGTATGGAATTGAAACGATGCTACAACAATTGAATTAAATATTGACTGGCCCGGATGAAAAATTGATAACCAAAATTTATAACTATTTATTAGAATTTGACAGAGCCGAAGATATAGTGAAGGGAGCTACGATAGCTTGGGCAAAAAACATTGGGCATAATATTGACTTAGATTGGGAAACAATTTGGAATAGAAATTATAAATTAAAATTGGCAAAATATAGAGAACCAATTTAAAATATTATATCGCTGGTATTTGGCACCCTCTAGATTAGCAAAAATATATCCAAATCATAGCCCAAATTGTTGGAAATGCAGACAAAAGCAAGATACCTTCTTTCATACATGGTGGTTATGTTTCAAAACAAAAAAACACTGGAAGAAAATTCAGTTGGTTACAGGAAATAACAGGCTTCCAGATTGAATACACTCCGGAATTGTTTCTCCTAGGGATAACAAAAAGGAAATATGACCACAAAAAAAAACATATATCATTCTACACGTAATAACTGCGGCTAGGCTGGCCTTTGCACAATGTTAGAGAAGTACAAATATACCCTCTGAAGATTTGATAATTTAAAAAGTATTTGATTGCACCGAAATGGAGAAATTGACAGTTGTATTGAAAGGATTGATCGACTCGGAATACCATGCCATATGGGAGAAATGGTACAATTGGATCGAAAATGGAAAAATGGCGGGAAACCAGATAAAGTAAGTAGTTTTAATAAAAATGTATAGAGTATAGGTGAATCAGAGTGTTAAGAAATGTAAATGTTCACAGTTGTGCACAGAAGGCAAATAAGAATTATTTAATTGTTGAAAATTAATAAAAAAAAATTTAAAAAAGAAGTGCATACAGATGGAGTTGGAACCATCCTATTTAATTCTGTTGTGTTATTCTCCATTTTATGACGAATTAAGACGGGTTTCTCAAATTTTTTTGTTAACGACTGTTGAAATAAAAGGACAGAACACTGGAAAGCAGAAAGCCTCCAAACTCTATTTAAAAAGCTATTTCTTTGTTTATTCAGATATATAGTAAAAGATGAAGCGTTCAAATCTATCTCCCTTATTCTTACATTTAACTTTGTAAAAAAACTAAAACTGAAATAACAAATTACAAGTCAAAGATGGCAGAAATTGATTCTGGAAGTAGAAATTACATTTTGCAATCTGTATTATCAGCAGGCAGGGGAAATGTCTAGATTGTTGTTAATATATACCCTCAATTAAAAGAGGATTTACTCCACTGTTCTAAATTCTTGTTTTCATCCAAAGCTTTACCTATGGTCAAATGTTATTAAAAGAATTTAATACGAGCCATTAAGTATACAACTGAATGTACCTTGTTAGAACCTAATCAGAATATCTGCTATTTCCCTACACATTGTCTCTTACATTGGTACATAAACACAAGCTCCTGTTCTAGGTATTTACATTAGGGATGCGATCAATAAAAGAAAATACCTTAAATCAACATGCTGTAAATCCATAATTCATTGCATACCAATAGAATTAAGGCCCTTAATTACTGATAGGTATTGATTGAGAAGAAAAAAAAAACACATTCAAACCATTTGAAACAACCATTTCCAAAGTCTAGGTCAATTGTCCCCAGAAGTCTGCTACGGTATAAAATATATCCTGAGGTATTTATAATCACCATAAAATCCTTGCCAGGATTATGAAGAGTCATTTTTGTCCAGGTTTCCTTAAGTATTTGAATATATTATCTTTTCCCATGTAATGAAAGGTAAAATATTTTAACTGTGCTTCCATCTGGTCAATTTATTATTTTAACATCAACTGTTTTCACAGTAAGAGGTAAGAGCAGCCATTCAAATTAACTGGAACATATTAACTGCTGTCTCTGCCTCAATGACACAGCAACTGACATTGATTTATTAAAAAAGTGTTTATTTACTTTCAGTCTAAAAAATGACACACACACACACACACACACCCCTTATATCAGAATATCATGAACAAATAAAAGAGGAAGAGCAAATTCTAACTTTTGTCCAATATTTTATTTTATGGAATATTATATAGCAGCTGAACGGAGTGGGAACTAGGTTAGAAGATACAAGTGCCTAGAAAAGTTAATTCTTCTCTTCCTCTTCCTTTATCCATCCAATAAATGTGGGTAATCTTTAAGAACAAGCTTTATAGTCTAAATAGTCAGAAACATTCCTTCAAGTATGTTTGTAATTTGCTGTACAAAACCCTGAACCTTTTAAAGGACACTTTCTTCCTGATTCAACTCCACTGAAAAGTCAGAATATTTAGCCCTGATCAGACCCCCTGGAGAGAGGGGCAAATCAGGGCTAATAATCTTCTTACATATTAAAAATTTGTATGTTGTCAATTAATGCATTTAATATAAGATGAACAGAAAAATATAGTCAAACTGCCACCAAAAGAACACCTGAATAAATGTAAGTACCTCTAGTTCAACTAGCGCTGCAGTCACTGCATCTGTTACAAGAGCCCCAGCCTGTAGCTTTTCAATTGCCTAGAAGACAGAATTTTAGGTATAAAGTATTGCCTCTTAAATATTTTACATACTTTTTTCTTTCTACACAATAAAGCCCAGTGAGTCATTTGGTCCCAAAAGAGAATTGTTCAGTTTCAAAGAGTGGATAATGACTATTCTTAGGGAAAACAAAGGAACCACACTTTATTTATATTTGGGGTGTCACTTAATTTAAGGTATCTGACTATACTGTGAACATCCTTGTTTAAAAGAAGAAATGGTATTAGGATATGAGTATCAAACTGAATTTAATTTAATTGAAGTTGATGGAACTGGCTAAGATGGCAAAAGTAACTACCTTGATTAAAGGAAAGTCTTTGTCTAACTCTTCCCCATAGTTTTTCTATGTGGCAACCACTTTGGGACTTTTTGCTGAAAATTGTAAGAAATATTAATTTTGAGATCTGATGATTTGAATGATATTTAGAATTGTTTATGATTACAATAATACTAAGTATTATTAAATGTTAGATCAAAAGGGTAAAGTATGTTAATTTGTAATTATATTGAAGAAAGTTATCTTTTTTCCTATTTTTTCTTTCTTCATTCCCTTACATTTTCTATATTTTTCCTTAATTCTTTTTTTATTTTTTATATTTTATTTTGTAGAAAATTAATAAAGTATATTTTAAAAACGAATATGAATAATAATAATCATATCCTGTATTTGCACCAAATAAATGCAAGTATTTACTGCTACATGAAATAGGAAGCAAAGCAGAAAATTACTCACTACTGTATTTTTCGGTCTATAAGATGCACACACCCCCAACGTGGGTGGAAATATCTGTGCATCTTATGGAGCGAATATTGTGGTAGGGGGAGGGGGGTTGATGCGGTGGTGGTGTTCGTCACCACCATTTGCCACCACCTGGCGGTTGGATCAGCGTCCCAGAATACTGCTGATCAGCTGTTCTAGCCGCTCCTGCCTAGAGCAGCTGATTGGCAGTATTCCAGGAGGCCGATCCAACTGCCAATCAGCTGCTCAGCAGCAAAAGCTCCAGTGTTCCCGGCAGAGGCAGCAGACACAGAGGAGGCAGCAATGGCAGCATTTCTGGTCAGCCAGCCCACTGATTGGTGAGGCTACAGGAGGCCGGGATCCAGCTGTCACTCAGCTGACCGGTGGTGGGCACAATGGAGTGGAGCCCTGATGAGCCACGTGCTGGGGCTGCAATAACGTGCTGAAGCTGACCAGGCTGTTTGCTGTTTACTGCAAGGATGTTAGCCAAATGAATACCGGATGGATGCTGGGAGGCAGAGGCAGATTTTTTTTCCCTTGTTTTCCTCCTCTAAAGCTAAAGTGCGTCTTACGGTCCGGAGTGTCTTATAGGTACTGAAAAATACGGTAATTGATTATGGATATTTTTAAAGTAAATTTCTGTTCAAACTGATTGATTTACCAAACTCACTGCATTAACCTAGCACTACATTCCTCAGGAATCTTCTTCAGTCTGACATTTATTTGTGCTATCTTCTGAGCGAGCAACTATGTTGTATTCCAAGAACAGAAGCTGAAAATTATCAAGACAGTTGATAGAATGGAGACAAAGATATCCCTGGGAATATTTTTCTTCAGTGTTCCAACATCATCATTAAATCTCCAGGGTATGGAAGATGCAACCAAAATGTTGATAATGACTTGGAACTCATTTTCTATTCCATATCCAGTTGGATTTCTACCGGTCTGTTAAGTGTAGGTTCCTAATTATATAATCAAGCAGAACATTTTCAAATGCTGCTTTATCAATTTGGGAATTCTTTCATTCGGTATGCTTGGCTTACAACTGAAGCAATAATAAGATTGTTACTTATTAAGGAAAGCACTTTTACAGCTAAGTCAAAGTTATTTCTAAGTCAAGAATAAGTAACCAACCACCAGCTAGAATTTGTTGGACTAAATAGTTCTTCTTTCCAGATTACCAGCCATGAGAGCTTCTGTCCATCACTATCTGGAAGACCATATACTTTAGACTGCCATTCTACACAAATACTGTATATTGAGATGGAGCCATTGTGGCAGAGAATTTTATAAAATCTAATACCTTTAGTTAAAGTTATATACTGATAAATGTTTTAGGCAAGCAGGTTATAATTAATATCACTACTTATGACATATATTACACCAAATCCATGACGAAAAACATTAACCAAAACCATTAATAGTGCAAATCTCTTTATTGCACATTCTTATACTTGAGAAGAAGTCTCATTATATTGAGCAGGACTTATAGTCAGGTAAATGCATATAACTGCGATGGCGAACCCGTGACACATGTGCCACAGGTGGCACGCAGAACCATATCAGTGGGCACACAAGCATTGCCCTAGCTCCGCTGCAGCGCGCATGTGCGTGCCGGTCAGCTGATATTCGGACCTTCCAGGCCTACCGGAAGTTGGGAAACAGGCTGTTTCCGGCCTCCGGAGGGCTTCAGGGGGAGGGGGGAAAGCCCGTTTTTCGCTCTTCCCAGGTTCCTAGAAAGCCTCTGGAGCCTGGAGAGGGCGCAAAACGGGCCTACTGGGCCCACTGTGCCAAAACGTGCTAACAGTGGGGGTAGCGCGGGGTGGTCACATATGCATGCGTGGTGGGGGCGCATTGAATTATGGATGTGGGCACGGGCGCGTGTGACCCCCCCACGCTCCCCCCTCTTTTGGCACGCAACGACAAAAAGGTTAGCCATCAGTGGCATATAAGATTACAGGACTAATTAAGTGTGCTATTTTCATATTTAAAAACATTAAACTTGCAGATTGGAAAAATGAAAGTGTGTTGAAAGATCAAGGCATCACCAGATGTTCCAACAGTTAAACAAACAAACCTAACGTCAGGGTTCCGATGCCCTAATTAAATCATGTGCATCACACCAGGCTTCAAAAAATGTTATTTATTAGTAGCTTCATACTGACACAGACCAAATGAAGCCAACTCTGACCTCATTTATGTCCCAGCTCTGACCCTGTTTCCCCCCTCCCTCCAAGGTGTGTCATCAGTCACATTCTCCAATGAAGCAATTTTGCGGGTTGTAGAGATCACTCCCCTCCAGCCACTGTGGGTTTCCATGGAGACGGTCTTGCCTTATCAGTTGGAATGTACTATGTTTTGACTGAGATACCAGCTTCTTGATGCAGCTGCAAAGTTTGTTTTCCTATCCCCCTTGCCTATGGCAACTTGAGAGCAAGCCAGGGATGCTTTGTGAGTTGACACCTTAACTCCATAATCTATACTAAGAATAATCCTCTAGTACCCTCCAAATGTCTGCATTCAACTTCAATAGTCCCAAACAAATATGGCCAATGGCAAAAGATTGGGAAGAGTGCTCCAATATAAAGCAACTGTAGGACATTAAATTGCCCAATCATGGTCTAAACTTTCAACACAACAAAGACTGCACTAATAAAAGTATTTCTTCCATAAGCGCCAAGTGTCTCTTGAACTCTACAAGAAAGTATTAACAAGTTCAAACTTGCTATTGTCTGATGACATTTCATGCTATACAGATACAAATAAATAATTTTTCTTATATACAATTTGTTAAATAATTCCATTTCTATATTTTATGAATATATATGGCCTAATTTTTTTAAAAGTGCAATAAGGAATTCTTTAAGGATTACTGAGAAGTAGAAGTAAAGAGATAACATTTCAAACAATTACCTTCTAACAATCTTACCTTCCGACATGCTCTTTTGCACACATGTTTATATTCTTTGGCTTTGGATTCAGAATGATAACCTGCACCTGTTAGCAAGGAATATGTAAGAGAAGAGGGGTAAAAGTGATCAAATATTGTAAGCAGAAGAATTTTGTTTGAAAGTTTTTTTCTAAAATAAAACCTTTCCATATCAAAAATATATCTACCTTGTAAGAGGACTACAAACCAGCATGTATCCCCTTCAAGGGCACTTTCAACAGGTTGGGTGGATTTGTCTTTCCAAAGAGTAATATTGGATATTGGAATCCAATTGTGAATCATGCAGCCCTATGATCATCAGCTCATTAAGGAAATGTCAACTAACACTTCACTGCACATTAGACATCTACATAGCAAACACTATTGCTTCAAATATCTAGCCCTGAAACGAGAAACTGCACATGTAAATGGGATCTGAAGTAGCATGAAACAAAGAAAACAATGCTGTTCCTTTCTGTATGCAGGCCTACATCTTTGTCATTATCACCTCAATTACAATCTCCCTTTTATGACCCTGTATTTACTTAATTTGAGGTAGAGTTGGAGTGACTGGATGGAGCTGAGAGTTTACTGGCCAGCTGCCCTTCCTGATGTCATGTGGAGTTTGCAGCAGATATTTTTTTCTTTGCGCCCTGATAGAGAAACATCTGCCACTACCTAGGATTGAACTCTCAACCTTCCAACTGGGAGCATCCCCCAAGTGGGAGGTGAGCATCACTAGACCACCATCCATTCATTATCACATCAATCACAATAAAACATCAAAATATAAAGAGAAATGGGTTAACTATGTATCTCGTATTAACCACAGATGTATGAAGTGGGTTTTAACATGATGATATAATATTATCCTTTTAAATTCTATTACCCTTTGAGGAAAGCTAAAAGAATCAAGACATATTAGCAAGCCCACAGCACAGAAATGCAAAAGTATTTACTCTTCTGTAAAGCACTTTGCCTTCTAAGTGGTGCCATTTATACCTACACAAGTCCTTGATTGCATTCCAAATTATTTAGTTAAATTCAGTCTCAATTCATAGACTGCTTAAATGTGTGTATATATGTATATGTGTATGTATGTATGTATGTATATGTGTGTGTGTGTGTGTGTGTGTATGTGTATGCGTATACACACTTCTTATTCACATTCTAAACTTTTTATTCACATATGCATTGCTAAGAGAAGTTTCAACTAAGTGGTATTATTGTCTCTCCATGCCTTACAGTGGAACTACATCATTGCTTCACTGGAATGCTCACTTTAGGGAGCATGCCAGAAATTTTTACTAATATCATCCAATTATGCTGTTATGTTTAAAATAATATCTTCCATAACTAACAGTTATTACAGAACTTTTTCTTAGTGGTTAAATTCTCCACTTCTTGTACCAGTGCTTTATAATAAAATTCATCTAACAGTGCAAAACATTTAGTATATTTATGGCATAATACTTGTCCAGAATATTAAACAAGTCTTGCTTAACTCTCTAACAAAAGTGTTAATAACAAAATTTTGCCAAACCAGGTGGTAGGATTGGAATTTATTGGGAGATTTCCAGTAAATATGAGCACAAAATATTAGGCTAGGAAGTGAAAAAATACCTCAGTAAAGAGAATGTAAATCACATCCAAACTATTCCAAAGAAAATGATACTGACATGCCCATGGAATCACCTGGAGTCAAGCTTATGTCAAAAACAAGATTTTCCTAAAAAAAAACACTGCCAAATCAAAGATGATAGATCTAAAATATAAAAAAAATATTACTTATGAATTCATTACTATAACAGGAACCATACAAGATATTATTGTATGACAGAATCTCTATCATAGTAACGTATATTACTGCATTCTTTGATTGGTAGAAAATATTGCCTTTTCCAAAACAGACCACATTAAATATTGGATTTTTAAAACGACTATGACCTTACTTCTGTGCTATTAAGTTTGACATTAAAATAAGAAAGACACTAAAAATTATATCTTTTTTGTAAGGTTATACTGCAGTAATTCTTATTGTTCTTTCACTGAGCATTGAGAAATATATAAAAATAAACCATATGTGTGCTTTGGTTGGATTTGGCATGATCCTCAGAATGAAATTTTGGTAACTATGATTTACAGTTTAGCATGTTCAGCAAAGGTCGTAATTTAATAAAACATTATAAGATAAACCATGGCAAGATGTAAAATGTTTTGCCCTTTATTCAAAAAAAATCTCAGCAACCCATAAACTAATAAGTTCTGAGCAATGGCAAAAGCAATATCTCAATGCTGCTCAAGCAAAGAGGGAGGAAGAAAATATTAAAGATTGGCCCTGTCAATAACACACTCTCTTCAGAGATCAGCACCTCTGTTTTCTATTGAAGGGATTATAGTTTTCTACTTGCCTATTAAGTCTTTTTTCTAAAAGCATGTTTTCGTGCATCATGCTATAAATCTATCCATCAAAACGGCCAATTTAAAAAGGAGGCAGCCTTCTGATTAGCTGTTTCCTACACTGGTTCCCTTCAAATCCCTAATTTGAATGAAAAGTTAACTGGATTATCAAAACTGAAAGGAAAAGAGCAGATTACAGTTCAGCCACAATTGGCCTAAGAAACATGTCACGAAATATAAACATATTCACCATTCTTTCCCCAATTTACCTGTGCATCACCTGTTTCCCACCTCTCCCAAAGTACCATATATATAGTACTAAAACATTAACAACACAGCCCACCTACTTTGTGATATTCTGACATGTACCTGCATGTACAAGTACAAATCCCACTCGTCTCACTTTTTGAGCCGGTTTGGCTTCATGTTCTTTTACCATCATCCTTACTGCAGTGGCATGAGCTGACATAGGAGGAACTTCTACTGAGCTTATTCCCTTTTCCATGATCATACTTCAAGGCTATCGTTTCCTGTGGAACAGAGCATGCTTCCATCCAAGGGAAAACATGGGAAAAGAGTCTTCCTGAAAATAAAATCAAGCAAAAGTATCCCATTATTTTATCTACTTTTGGCTAAGGAGGATTCCATTCAAGAAATGCATTCTGTTCAGCTGCGTTGGAACCAAACGCTACTCAGGTGCAAGATTTTTTTCCACATCCATGACTATCAGTAACACCCTGACAAAAGTCCATATATTCAGCAAAACTATACAATAGAGGCATACACTAATTTGCTACTTATTAAGCTGTATAACCAATTTTTAACTTTAAAATGAACTAGTGATAATGTTAAATTTTTATAAGCTTTCACAGATTTATTAGGAGTCTTTCACCCTGGCAGAGATTAGGAAAATTCAGTTTCAGGCAAAATAGTATGATTCCTTTGACAACTAAAATAAGGCTATCCCAAAAAGTGCTTTCCCCTCTACTCTCTCTTAACTTCTTTTCTTTCACAAGATTTTAATAATAGTTGCTATACAAGTATTACTAGAGTCCCTAGTATAAGCAATCATTTAGAAGCTGCAGTAGGGAAGCTCAAGCAGACCATTATTTCATATTTGCACTGAAATCAATCCTAACACTGGGATTTCAATCCTATGCCCTTGATAAGAAAGACACCTATATAGTGTCTGCTGAGACAGTGTTAAAAGTGTGTCTCAAAAACTGGTTCTGGGCCATGGGAAGTTAATGCCCAAAAGACCTTACACACAATCTGTTCTCTGCTCTGGTTCCCATCAAGCATCTTCCTCGAGAATCAAACAGAGTGAAGCTCCCCTTCTAATAAGAAAACACCATAAAATGGTGGATGTTTTGCATTCCTTCCTCCACAAAGCTTTTTTTAGAGACACGGGAGAAAGCAGAGGACTCGTTCCCCAATATTGCCATAGCAACCGGAAACATGGATGACCCAGAGCCGCAAAATCCCCAGTTTGGGCTTAGAAATCTAATAGCTATCTTAGAAATCTAAGAATGCATGCAAGTTAAGAAGAAAGGCTTCTAATCTCCCGCTTTAGAATGGAAAGCTTTGGCCATCAGCTCTACCTCCATTTCCGTGAGGCTTTGCTCACAGCCAGGTTGGACCCTCGACAAGGCAGATAAGTCCCCCGAGACGAGACACACCCTTCAGCTTCCTCCCACAAGCCTCATGCTTTGCCTCCACCCCACATGGCTGCAGGCTCAGGCATCCTGCAGGAGAGTCCCGCTCCACTCCCCCCACCCTCTCCGGCCGGGCAAAGGGCAGGAGTCGCACTCTGATCACATCACCAACGCGCCCCTTGCCTCGGAGCGTGACGTCATCGCCCCCCCACCCCTCCAAGGAGAGTGGGGAAATACCCTGCTGCGTTGCCGGCGGGAGTCGCTCCTTCGTTCATCAGTTCCAGCCAGGTGTCGTTACAAGGCTCGTCTCGTCCTGGATGCGGGCGGGCGGGCGCGCACACCCACGCATTTATCATCAGCCTCTCAGCGACTTTTTGTATCGGGGAGGGGTGAGGGGTGAACCCAACCAAGTCTGTTTTCCGATCACTTCCGGTTCCGAATTGAATGTTTTGCATCATCTGAGAGCGAGTGGCGGAAGCCGAAACAGTCTCAGCCCGATTTCTTTCCTGATGGAAGAAAAGGCGGGGAATTTAAAATAATATATTAAAATAAAGCCTACCTCTTTTCCAAAGGAGAAGGAAAAGGAGGGGGGGAGTACTTTTTCAGCTCTAGAGTTCTTGTTCTCTGCAGGACTGTTGGAGAAGTTTGGGTTTTATTTTTAAGGAAAACAGCTTATATTTAAGGAAAACAGCTGGTAGATAATCAATACTTGCTTTTCAGGTCATAAGCCCATTTGGACTTTCTGTTGAACATGCCTTTGAGTTGCCTAAGTTTAATCTGCTCCGTAGATTTGCTGACAACTGAAGTGAAAAAAACGCATATGTTAATACTGTTTCCCCCAAAATAAGACAACCCCTGATAATAAGCCCAATTGGGCTTTTGAACGCATGGCAATAAGGCCAAGCACTTATTTCAGGGTTCAAAAAAAATATAAGACAGGGTCTTATTTTTTGGGAAACACGGTAGTATTTTTTGTTTCCAGCCCTTTTGCCAAAGGGGCTTTGGAAGCAATTCAGCTATAACTCTCTGCTCAGGCTTACAATCTAAACCACCTGGCAAGAGATAAAAGGAGGGAGGAAAGGGGGTACACATAAGTACACTGTTAAAATGGATATTTAGTTTGTGGTGCAGTGTGTTCAAAACCCAGATAAATTGATTCAGTAAAACATAGTTCCCTAAATCTAAATGTTAATTGCATAGACTAGGCCCATGATGTCTGCTTAAGAAAGTGATTAGAATGCTTTGTACTGCGCTGTGAAAATATCTACGGAGCCCCTCACATCCTGGACACAAACGGTTGCAACTTCTACCCTCAAGACTACACAGAAAAAAGGATAGAGAAAAAAAGATACAAAACATTTTCACCTTCAAAGGAACAACTCATGGAACAGGTGACTAATACTATTGTGGTATGCAATATATGTTCCATGTAAGTGCTTATGCCCAAAAAATACCCAAATTATACATGTATTAAATATAAGCTATGTGAACTACTAGAGGAAAAAGTAAGGGATCTAGAGGCTGCTCTAGCCAAACTCCAACCTATGCAAGAAAGCTATACAAAATTAATTCCTAGAGGGTTTGACCCTGCTGACAAACCCTTGGAGGAAGACAAATGGAGGTATGTCACACAGAAGGAAACCCAATAATCAAAGAAAGAAACAGCACACATCTAACAAACCCCTGCTACCCAATCTAACCAATCAGAAGCAGCCCCATTAAAACTCAACAACCGATTTCTCGCCCTATTTGAAAATACTCAGACCCACAACCTCCCCCTCAAAAAAACCCCATGTAAACAATTAGAAAAGAGACATCATCAAATATCCCTTAAAAAGTCACATCAACAAACTCACCTGGGATAAACAGAAAACAGAAAACCAGACTGCACCCCCTAAAAGAGGAAGGCAAATGTTGGTGATGGGAGATTCTATTCTCAAAGGAATAGAACCAGCCATCTGCAGACCGGACATACAATCTAGGGAAGTATGTTGTCTCCCTGGAACAAAAATCAAGGATGTGGCTGAGAAGCTAACCATAATAATTAGGTCCACAGATTACTAGCCTTATCTACTACTACTACATATAGGGACAAATGACAGAAAAAAGGACTTGAAAACAATATTGAGTGCACAAGTAATTTTATCATCTACTGCCACTGAAAGGTCAACATCCTGTAAGAGAACAAAGGATTCCTAGAAGTGAACCACTGGCTAAAGGGTTGGTGTCACCAAAAAAAACTTTGTATTCCTGGACCATGGTCTGGACTACCTCCATGAGGGGCTTTTGGCAAGGGATGGACTGCACCCCACAAAGACTGGGAAGAATGTTTTCGGAAAATGACTAGCTCAACTTATCAGGAGGTCTTTAAACTAAAGTTGTGGGGGGAGGAATGTTCAATTTCCAGGAGCTAATTCCAAGCAAAAACCTCTAGAAAATAAGTCAAATAATGAGATAAAGAGGGATGGCAAGGAAGACAAACTCAAATACCAAATAGGAGACATAGAAAGCATACCCAGAGTCAGACATAAAGACCTCAAGTGCCTATAAAATGCACAAAGTTTGGGGAACAAACAGGGTGAACTTGAACTATTAATACATGAAGGTAGATACATTGTTGGAATTACAGAAACTTGGTGAGATGAAGCCCATGACTGGAACATACTGATAGAAGGATACAAACTGTTCAAAAAAACCCAGACCCCATAAAAGAGGAGGTGGAGTTGCACTGTATGTAAAGGACCACTATATTGCTACAGAAATGCATGGAATCAAAGACGAAAACCACTTAGAATGCATATGGGTCAATATAAAAGAAAAAAAAGAATGAAATTGTGATAAGTCTATACCATAGGCCACCCAACCAAGCAGAAAAAATAGATGTACTTTTTGCCAACCAACTAACAAATATATGTAGGAAACACACTACACTAGTAATGGTGGACTTCAATTACCCTGACATCAATTGGAAGACTAATTCCGCACCAAGTGAGAAATCGAGTAGGTTCCTGACCAACCTAGCTAATAACTTTGTTGTCCAAAAGAAAGAGGAGGGACAGCCATAGTGGACTTAATTCTTACAAACAGAGTAGAAGTGATAGAAGGAGTTGAAACTGCAGGAACCTTGAATGAGAGTAAACATGTCCTACTAGAATTCAACATAATGCAAACACAAACAATAGAACATAAGGATACCAGAGTCCTAGATTTTTAAAAAGCTGATTTTAACAAACTCATAGAGAACTTGAGAAAGATTCCTTGGAAATCTCAAGAGGAAAACTCAAGAAGCTTGGAAAACTGTGAAAAATATAATAATAAAAGCCCAGTCCAACATAATACCATTGAAAAAGAAAAACAAGAAATCCAAGAAGAAACCAGCATGGCTGCACAAAGATCTCTCTGACAAATTGAAAGACAAAAAGGACGAGTACAAAAAATGGAAAGGACACATAACTAAGGCAGAATATCAGCAGATAGCCAGAATCTGCAAAGACAAAGTCAGGAAAGCAAAGGCTCAGAATGAAAAAAGACTTGCAACAAAAGTCAAAGATAATAAAAGTTTCTTTCAACATATAAATAACAAGAAAAAAATCAAGGAAACAGTGGGTCCACTAAAGAGAGAAGATGGCAAAGAAGTAACAGGCAACAGATAGAAAGCAGAGCTGCTTAACTCATTCTTTGCATTGGTCTTCACGCAAAAAGAAACAATAGTCCACCCTACCAAAAACGTAACTATAAAAGACAGGCAGAAATAAAAGTTAAAATAAGCAAAAAAACCTGGTAAGAGAACACCTGTCTGATCTTGATGAGTACAAATCACTGGGACCTGATCAGAATTCTAAAGGAGCTAGCAGATGCCATCTCAGAACCACTGTACCACATCTTTCAAAAATCCTGGAGCACCGGGGAACTACCAGAGGACTGGAAAAGAGCTGATGTGATTCCCATCTTCAAAAAAAGGGCGACAAAACAGACCCAGGAAACTACAGACCAATCAGCCTAACATTAATACCCGAGAAGGTACTGGTAAAGATAATTTAAAAAACCAGGTCTGCCAACATCTAGAAACAAGTAAAGTAATAACTAGAACTCAGCATGGATTTGTTAAAAACAGATCATATCAAACCAATCTTATTTCATTTTTCAACATAGTGACTAAATTAGTAGACCAGCGAAATACTGTGGACATAATATACTTGCACTTCAGCAAGGCATTCAATAAAGTAGACCACAACCTACTTCTTGGTAAACTACAAAAAAGTGGGATAGATAGCATCACCATCAGATGGATTTGTAACTGGCTGACAAACCATACTCAATGAGTAGTCCTTAATAATACTACATTTACATGGAGGGAAGTAAGCAGTGGGGTACCACAAGGTTCCGTCTTAGGCCCAGTATTCTTCAATATCTTCGTAAATGACTTAGATGAAAAACGAAGTCCAGTTGTCTTTTGAAAAAGCAGATAGTATGTGTGGCTACCTTCTACTGGGCCAGCCATAAGCTTTGAACAATTGTAATGTAATGTAGTACAGTACATATTTTTAGTTTTGCCTGTTTGCACAGTTTTAAAGGAGAGAACTCACCTGGAATGGAGCTGACTAGAAGTACAAAATCACAAGAGGAAAACACAAAAGCAGCAACTGTGAGTTAGGAGACGGGAGACTTGTTGCCAAAAGACAAAAGTGAACCTTTCCAGTGACTTGAAAAAACCTGGAGGGCAGGTCTGTTTGTAGTTGTTCATGCTCTACTACATGAAAGGGCCTTTTTCCTGATATTCTGCCAGCACAAAATGCTTTCTTCAGCTAATCACCTTCTTGACATGACCAAAATGCTACAGCCAGATTTCTCTGGATCAGTCAAAATAGCATTCTTTCTTAATCATGGTTTTTTAACACCAGCTCACTATTCTTTTCAGTGGCATGGCAGTGAGTTTCTGAGTAATATGTGGCTTTCTTTATTCTGTTTTCTCAATTTTAGCTTTATGAGAGCCAAACCCCAAAAGATTATAAAGGCCAAGACTGGAATTCTCTATTTTTGTCCACTAACCTTAACAAAAGCAGCTGTATGCCTCAACTTCTAACCACGAACAGCTCAACATTTAATGCTCAGCTTTCATGCTACTATTTTTGTTCACAACAATCAAAGCCCCTGGATGATATTTTTATTGCTAATACAGTAGACAAAATGAAGCAAGAACTTCCGTTAATACTCCTCATTCAAAATAGCCAAACATTAAAAAACTTGGTGACACAAAGTCCAACTCACTTTGGCAAATGAAAAGGTTTATGGAAGTTGAGTGTAGAAGTGTAGAATATTGCTGTGGCCCCCAGATCAGGGGTGAAATCCAGCAGGTTCTGACAGGTTCTGGAGAACCAGTAGTGGAATTTGTTTTAATTTGTTTTTTTAGCATAACATTCCCTGGGATTACCTCTTCACATATATTATGCAGTGAGACTGTGGGGCTGACCTACACTTCTAACATCCAAATTCTCAGTGGTGAAACAGCCATCTGAATGGATGAAGTTGCTACAGCATATTTTGGCTTCCTTTTGATTTGAAACCTTGTTCAGTTTGGGAATCCAGAGCAATGAAAGGGATCTCTAACATCCATCTTTAATGGTGTGCATAGTCCATAGGGATCACTTTCAGGTGAACAAGATTCCTACATTTGTAAATGCTGTGTGCATGAGAGAATATTGACTGCAATGGATTATTATGCAAGCTACATTTGGCCTCCCTCTTCCCTTAGGGGACAGCAACACTAAAGGAGTTAGCAGAAACCAAAGTATAAAATAAGTATACCTGCAATTTGAAAAAATTTCAAGTTCTTTCAGTATCATTTCTGTGGCTACAGCTGGTTGCTATGATTGCAATCATTTATATACTTAGCATTCAGTGTTTACTGTAATTATTTAAAAATGAAGTGTGAACATTTAACATCAACATGCAACACCATTTTAGTCATCTCAAATAAAACTTTTCAGCAGAAAAGGCAGGTTGCAAGGCCTGTAACGTTTTTAGCACTTTATGTTTTACATTTCATTCTTTAGTACCATTATTTATTTGAACTATGTGTCAGTGTGGCTTAGTCATGTTGTTTTTGGAGGCTGTGGGAATATGAAAGGGAATAAAAACCAACTGTCACAGTTGATTGGAAATAATACATTTAATCCTGGAGGGCAGAAATAATAAAAAGCATGTGGGCCTATTTATCTCTGCTTGTCTGATCTTTTTCTTTATATTATTACTAAATTATATTATTACTAAATAAATCAAAACTTCTTGTGGTTCCAATCGTAACATAACATCTGTAAGCATCTGATTTACATATTTAGTATTCAGTATTATGGCTGCCAACTTTAAAGGAAACGACTGGATGCTAAATCACATTTGAAATGCATAAGCATGCACATTTTCACAGTTACTTTTCACTGAGTTTTTAACATTGATTAGCTATCTTTTTCTCTATTTCCTCAATTTAGAAAACAATCTGCTTTATGGCTGCAGCAACAGGGAAACAGAAGCACAACATTCCTGCTAAACAAAATGTTGCCTCTATTTGCCAAATATTGGTTAACTTGATAGCACAATTCAGCTAAAGCAGGACTAATGAGGCTTTGAACTACTGGGTTATAAACAAGATTCTGTGAGAGGGTTTGAAAAACAGGACAGCTTCCAAACATGAAAGACAAGCTAAAAATAGCATAAAGCTCTTTCTCACCTCATCATTACTCTGCTTTCCTTGGGGACAAGCAAGATTTGGCATTCTCTGGTTCTCTGAACCCTCCTTTAAAGGACTATTGGAGAATCATCCTTTATTGGAAGGAAATCTCTGTTGAAATGATTAGTCAGTACAAGGTCAGTATAAAGATGTCAAAATCTTGAATGAATGAATGACTGCCTCAGTGATGATTGGGGATCTGAAGCTGTCAGTCCAATGAAGTAGATGAATACCTGAGTATATAAGCACATAGGGGAGCTGATTATTATTATTTATTAATAAATAATATTATTAATTATTATTAACCAATTATTGTGAGGTGATTTGTATTGCTACTGTTTCATTGATTGATTGAATTTGCTTGTCCCATTCCAGATGACTCCGGGCAACTTTACAGAATTAAAACAATACAGGAGAAAACAACCACAGTAATAGAAACAGGAAGCACAAATCCTTTGTCCATATTCCTCCAATGCGTGTGCCCATCCACCCATCTAACCCAAGGGATGTAGTGCTCCCACACTGGAGGTTTTTAAGAAGAGATTGGACAACTATTTGTCTGAAATGGTATGGGGTTTCCTGCTTGAGCTAGAAGATTGCCAATGTCCCTTCCAGCTCTGTTATTTTGAAAAGCCAAGTTTTTAAAGAGTACTTTAAAGATGGGCAAGGTGGGAATCACGTGCATCTCCAGAAGTGCCCCAAATATTTGGTTTGCCTTCTAGGTTCCATTAGGTGACGTCATTTGATTAAGGGGACCTGAGCATGCCAATCCTATCAGAACACACAGAATAGGCAGACATTATGGGAAGTAGATGGTACTTCAGATAGGTGGATCCTATGTCATGTAAGGCTTTATAGGTAACAACCAATTTGTTAGATTATGCACAGAAGCTAACTGGAAATTAGTGCAGCTCACATAGAAGGGTTGTTACATGGATAAAGTGAGGCTTGCCCATCACTGCTTGTGCTACGTTCTGGATCAGCTGACACTTCCAAATGGTCTTCAAGGGTACCCTATGCAGAACCAAATGCAGTAGTCCAACTGTGAGCTAACCAAAGTATGAATGACTAGTGAGAGACCAGAAAGATGCCTTAATTACACTCCAGTCCTGAGTAAAGCAATGCCTTCCTGCTCAGGACTAAAAGTGGAAGATTCCCAGGTTGAAAGATTGGACAAGCAAAACATTAACAGCCATTCAGTCTTGCTACATGCTGACTTTTACAGTCCCTAAACATTGGGACAAGACCTAGAAAGGGTTGTTTATTTAGCCAGGTGTCAAGAGATACAGAGTGACCTGACCATTTCAAAGGACTCAAGTTGAGGTCCTCCACCTTCAAAGCACATTGCAACTGCCCCGAGACAAGGTCTAGCGTAGGACTTCCAGCTTCAATCATGGCCTCAATAATGTGGGACAAATCTATGGTTGGCATGATAGTCATGAACTTCTGAGTTGTCCCAGTTTCAGTGCTTCCTGGAGACAAATCCTCAAGGACCATCAGTTATTGGCATTTTCTTAGAGAAGGTAATCAACTTTTAATATGTAATGCAAATACATGTATCTATTGCGGTGATGATGTTGTTAGAAGCAATTGTATCAACAATATGATCTAGCACAATACTGCTAAACATTTATAGCTATTCATGTAAACAATATAATAAACTAAGTGAATTCTCTTTTTAAAAAAAAGAATGTGAAAAGCATTTCCATGCAGCAGTGAAGAAAAGATATGTAACCCTGCAATATTTTGTAAAGACTAAGATGAGATTCAGCCTCTGAAAGTGAAAGAGAAAGGTAATCATTTTTCATGATTCATTCAAATGTCTCTCCCTAGACGTCATTCGGTGTGCTACCTTTATTTTTTTTAAGCTAAATTTCTGTTGGAACAAACTAATATATGCCAGACTAAACATGAGAGCAAACATGAGTCTGAGGGATTGCTTATATTTGCAATGCTTTTCTGTTCCAATTCTATTATTTAATACATGTTATCATTTTTAAAGTAAGAAGTAGAACTTGGTGCCAAAAACTTTCACAAAGGGTTTTCCTTTCAGCAAAATGAAACAATAACCAATGTATTGAACCTATCACAGAAATCCGAAAGCCATTATCACATTATTGTTTCTCTAGCAGCAGAGGGACAGGTTAACTAAATACAATGGAAAAAAGGTCAATTTGGACAACTGTAATTTATCTTCTGCATCCTGCTTGATTTCAACTATACTTATACTCTGGGCAAGGAAAACGAAAAAGCAATTGAACTGTGGGTTGAGATATGATTATTTTGTTTCCAAATTTAATAAGTAGAAATATTTGTTGCTTAAATAAGAACATTTTCTCCGCACACCCTCCAGACACTATTCTAAAGCCTCGAGGGTGTGCAAATTCCATTCATGACATTAGGAGTGAAATAACTTACAACTGGGTTAGGCAATGAATTTTCCCATGGGTTTGCATAAGAAAATGGGACTTCTGTGGAGGGCCGCCACTCCGCTGCCAATGCTACAGGCCATAGAAGGACAGCTGAAGGGCCGGATATGGCCCACGGGCTATAAAATGCCCAGGCTTGACTTTCAGTTTATTGCTCATTCATATCTTACCAAATCAGCTCATTATGATCCTAAATAAGGCATGAACCACGGTGGCACAGTGGTTAAGAGTGCAGTACTGCAGGCTACTTCTCCTGACTGCCAGCTGTCTGCAATTTGCCAGTTCAAATCTCACCAGGCTCAAGGTTGATTCAACCTTCCATCCTTCCGAGGTGGGGTAAAATGAGGACCCAAATTGTTGGGGTCAATATGCTGATGCTGTAAACCGCTTAGAGAGGGCTGTAAAGCAGTATATAAGTCTAAGTGCTATTGCTATGTTAGACCAGAAATTTTTAATATGCCTTCTAGTTTTTCAGGGTGACAACACATCCCAAAAAATATTACCTGTATGTTACCTACAAGTGTATAACAGCCCTAGGTCAGGAGGAGCTATCAGCTCTATAATAAATCTAGTGGTGGTAATAGTCAGGATTACAGATAGAAATGTTTTTGTCAAGCTTCACCCAAACCATTTCTCAAACATGGACTAGGAGGCATTGATTCAAGAGCACGGATCATTTATAAATTAATTTAATTAGCATAAAGCTCTTGATGCTTCTAGCCCTTACAGGATTTTTAAATAAACAATGAATAAGAGAGCAATGTAAGTCCACTGACTTTATGAAACATTAGATTTGTGTGATATCCATTGGTTCCCATGTGTCTGTGGAGATCTCTCTTGGCACCACCAGGTTTTTTTTTAAATATTAAAACAAACATTTTAATGAAAGAACTAGAAAGCTGTGATATTGCAAAACAGCCAGTCAGCCTCTAGATCAGGGGTTGGCAACCTTAAACACTCAAAGAGCCACAAAGGTCTTAACTAGAAGTCCCCCATTCAATTCTGGAGCCAACCAGAAGTCCAGTTCCCCCACCATAGTCTCCTCTAGCGCAACATCCATTTTCCTCTGCTGACCAGAAGTCCAGTTCCCCCACCATAAAGTCTCCTCCTATCGCAGCGTCCTTTTTCCTCTCCTGACCAGAAGTCCGGAGTCTCCTCCTAGAGTGGCATCCTTTTTCTTCTACCTGTCCTAACCGAAAGCCCTATCAATTGTGGAACAGACCGGTGACAGGGAGCCACTGCAGAGGGATGGAAGAGCCATACGCAGCTCCAGAGTCACGGGTTGCTGACCCCTGCTCTAGATATATAGACTTCAATTTTGAGCATTATATTTATTTCCAAGACTGCCTCTAGGCCTCAGATTGGCTCCAAAAGTTTCTTGAAAATGATTTCTGGTTGCAACTTAGTGCTTTGTTTGGGAGTATACCCAACAATCCCAAAAGGGGACAAAGGCACATGGAAATAGTGGGAAGCATTATGCAAAAGTTGTGTGATAGAAGGTACAGCTGAAATGTTCTTTAAAAACAATGACTCATGAAGAGATCCAAACATGCTATTTAGATCTAGCATCTATTTGTTAATAGTCAGTGACAGCCATTTTGCAAAAGTACCCATAAACTCAAAGTGTCATTATCCCTCTAACAACTGTTCAGCTGAAGACTAGATTAAAAATAAAAGATTGCAAGAACAGGGATTAGTCTGGAGTTACCCTTAAACTATAGGTGTGCCTCCCCTAAACTGAGCATTCTTTGAATATATGACGTCGGCTTCCAGCTCTCCCCCCCCCACCCCCACCCAAGTTGTCTAGTAGCACCTAAAATTTGGAATAGGTTTTCAAGACAAAGATTTGTGACCCTAGCTGGGCTGACCTTCACACTGGAAATGATTACTTTAAGCCGTGGTAAGATTCAAGTAATTTAACAACCGGTTCTCTGCCCTCATGATGTCTTCCAACAAACTGCCCTAATGATTTCTTCCAACAAGTTTTGCAAACTGCTCAGAAAGTTAACAACCAGTTCTCCCGAAGTGGTGCGAACCGGCTGAATCCCACCACTGACTTTAAGTCAACATATTACTTTTGTAGATTACTTTTCTCGGGTTTTTGACAACTTGCATTGTTATAATTGTTCTTTTATCATTGTTGACTGTAGACTAGTTGATTGTGTCTTTAATAGAGAAGGACAGGGAGGAAATCAATAGTGTGAGAGAGCAGGGCTCCAAACAATAACTTAAATGCTCTTGGGGAAGCAAACTATTTTTATGGCAGATTGTAAACCATGTGTGTTTTATGCGTTTCCTCAAATGAAGAACTCTGCCATGAAAATGTTCCAAGTACCGTGTTTTTCGGAGTATAAGACGCACCTACCTTTTTTTTTTATTTTTTAGACAAACACACATACAAACAAACATACAATGTATTTTCTTTGAACAGAGTATTTGGCTGGTTCACAAATTTAAATAGTGTTTAGTCATTTCAATTAAATTTACAATTTCTATATTTCCTTTTTGCCATATTTATTCCTCATCTATTTTTTTA
>JANHZT010004390.1:207684-221791 GCA_032468215.1 Stegonotus admiraltiensis | reverse complement strand
ATTCCGGGAGGCCAATCCACCTGCCGATCAGCTTTTTTCTTATTTTCCTCCCCAAAAACTAAGGTGCGTCTTATACTACGATGTGTCTTATACTCCGAAAAATACAGTAATCCTTTAGCGCTGCTAAAGCCAATATTTGTACCAGTCTTGTTACTACTGGAAAGACCCACATGAGAAACGTTTTTAAACTGGGACAAGAATGTAAGTGCCCCTTTTTCTTTTTTCTTTTAAAAAAAGCAATAATAAAAGGAACGTTTTGGTTAATTCCTGAAAATGATTGTGTGCCTCAAAGAGTGTAGCCTCACATCTATTTTCAGCCTTAAGGATACAATTGTTTGTTTTCATATTTGAGGTATTGGTATCTTATGAACAAAAAGCAGGTACTATTTACCCCCGACAGCACAAGTACTATTAAAAGTATTCATTCCTATATCTAACATCAGTATTTCTTTAAAGTGACTCCTACCTTCTGCTTTTCAATTTCTTCTTCTTCTTCAACAACTTCTCCTTTCTTTAATGTTTTATTCAAACCTAAGCAGAAATAAATGTTAAGTATTAAAACACACATAAATAATGGTCTGTAATAGAGATAATAGAAAACTTTCTGAAATGTCAGGCTTTAAAAACATAAAAGAATTTATCTGTGGAAAATAAGACACGAATCATCTTCATGGGGTAGAAAAGGTTTAGTCAGAGATTATTTTCCTCAAAACAAAGGACTCCTGCTATAAAGGGTGGCCTGAAGAACTTTAAATGGATAACATTTACCCCAATAGCACTTTTTTTTATTTCTGAGATTCTTAGGGGATACAAATAAAGATCTCACAATGGTGCAAAGTCTTTTGAAAAGAGAAAAAGGAAAAAGAGAGAAGGGGGATGCATGCTAGACATAAGGGGAAAAAAATCTCAAACCATGTTTCAAGAAGTAAAATAAGCATGTGCAGTAAACATTATGTAAAAGCTGGGTTTTTTTCCTTTCTTTCTTTCTCCCTTGGCAAGCACATAGGAAATATCTGTAAGTAATTCATTCAAGACGCTTGTTCCTGTATCAAAGCTATATGAAAACCTTTTGAGAAAAGCAAACCGCAATGCTGTGTGTCTACCAATATATAGAGACTTGGTTTCCAAGGCTAAAAAATAATAAATTCATCATCTTGCAGATGGGTTTTCTTTTTCTTTTTTGCTAGAAAGCTGAATATATTAACTATACAAAACAATCTGACTCCTTTCATTCCTCTTTAGTTTCTGTAAACTCTGGTTTATAAGCCTATTTGTTCTTAAATCATTGGCTGCCCATAGTCCCAATTCAAGATACCAGTTATCACCTTTAAAGCCGTTTGAAGTACACCCCATGTATATACCAGTATACATCAAGCAACAGCTTCAAAAATCAAATCTTCCCCATCTAGTTTGGTCACTTAAAAAGGCTCTGTTGCAGGTATCTCTCTTTCACCAGATGTGGGCCAGAAGAGACACCTTCTCAATGGTGGCCTCAATTTCATGGAAGATTATTTCTTTGCAGGTATGGAAAGCAACTACTCTAAAGATGTTTGTAAAACCAGCCAAATTAGTGTGGCATTTCACTTTTAGATTAGTTTAATTGAATAGTACCTATTTAAGATTTCTGTTGTTGATACACACACACACACACACACACACACACACACACACACACACATGCACTTGTATGCACTCACTCTATTCCTCTTCTGATATTGCTGTATCCTAAGTGTCATGCTGTCAGCTTTGGAAGCCATATTAGCAACAGAAGTTGCCAAGCTACCACCTTCTTGTGTGTGGGAAAGTAGGAGGGGGGATTTAGTAGAGGGAATGTAGTTAGACAAAATAGCATTCTATCCTGTCAAGGTCATGACAGTCCTGCAACTGGAGAAGGAGTGGTTGGAGTGATATCTCAAGATCGGACGGGTGGTGATTGGACAATGTGATGGACTAATGGTTGCAGGGGATGGATTTGGGGATTTTGATTTACTGAGGGAAAACCCAGAACTCTCAGATTCGGGTTTTCCCAGATGTGCCAGGATACCTACTCTAATAAATGAAACTTTGAGAAAATGCTTGCCTCGGAGGTTTTAATTGGAGTTGGGGTTTTCTGGAACGCTGACACATGCATTTGGGGCTACAAATAAGTAAACAAGCAAACAAACACAAAATCTACCTACACTGCTTAATGGATAGCTTTCAATAATTAAAAACATGAAAAGCACAATTTAGAGTGCTGCACAATTTCTGTAATGTACTTGTCTTAGAGTTATTTTATATAGAAGCAATTTCCTGACAAGGCAAATTACTTTTGAAATCAGGAGTTGGTCAAAGCAGCTTCCAGAGTATAAAATGCAAGGGCACCATCTCTGAAAATTAAGGAACCCTGCTGGCTACACCTAATCAATTCTATTAATAGTTTCATCCACAGAGCTTGAGCAACGTTTGCAGTTATGTGCTGAATCTGCCCTCTCCCCGTACAATAAAGCATTTTTGGAATATAATCACATTTCACTTGTAATTTTTTTTTCTATCCTGATTTGATATGATTTACTAATTCCATCCCTCTCCAGCAATTTCAAATGAACCAATGGCAACAGTAGCAACAGACAAAATTAGAAAATCCTGTTATTTCTGCATTATTCAAAAATGGTTCAGTAGTTTTTCTGCTTATTCCTACTTTTAAATAACAAAAAATGATTAAACAGGTTTTTCAAAAACACATATAACAAGTCCAAGCTGCCAAAGGAGCACCGACTGCTTGTGTCAGAATATCTTGGATAAGACATTTGACATGTACTGTATCATCTTTAACAATCTAGAATAGCAAAACTGACATCTAACCTGATCTCACAAGTTCCTCAGCAAAATATGGATCATTCAAATCTACATCAGATGGGCATTCATCTTCACTCAGTGTTTCCTTAACGGCAGCAGCCTGAAACAAAACACACTATATTTTCAGTATTAAATACTACCGGTAGTAATATGTTTAAATACATCAAGCATAAATTATTCAAAACAAGTTTCAAGAAGTAATCCCAAGGCACAAACTCTTCATAGAGGAAGAAAGTGATTTCAAACCATTGCTTTGCTGAGATTAAGACAACCAAGGGCTATAGGCATCTATGTAGACAGCTTAACAAATGCTTTATAAGGAAATGTATGATAAAAATGGAATTGCTAGCATAAAATGATGCAGGATTGTCATGTATATGTATATATGTGTGTTTGTGTGTCTCTGTGTGTGTCTGTATATGTATATACACATAGACACAATGAAGCAATGCAAAAAAAAAAGAGTGAACACAATAATTTTTGTTAGTGGAAAATGTGTAATCCATTCGGTTCACTTTTATTAGAAATGTTCCCAGTAATTTTCAAGGATCAAAAAGTGGCATAGGCCAAATTTGTATACTTACCCTGTTTTCCCCAAAATAAGACATCCCCTGATAATAAGCCCAATTGGGCTTTTGAGCGCTTATTTCAGGGTTCAAAAAAATATAAGACAGGGTCTTATTTTTGGGAAAACACGGTAATTTCCCAATGTTCAGAATAATCCTGAATTTCTGAAACATACCAAGATATTATGCAGAGACACTTCTGTTTTTATTATGTTTAAATTCTTTGTCTTCTTGGTCTTGTTCAATGTTCATTAACAATTCAGTAAGACAAGTTTGAGGCAGCTGAACACCGTGCAATGAATTTCACATCTGCATAAAATGCAATCCTGGACCTCTTTAGTCTTGTCTGAATCTATGGGTAAAGAATCGAATGCCTTGCAAATACCTTAGTTCTACAATACCTTACAACTGGCCACACGGGAGTGCACACATCAAAACATCAGAGGGGAATCACATTGCCTATTTTTATTAACTATTAAACTAGGTGTCAGTTGGGCTTCATGCAATAAAATAAGTTTGTCTTCATGTCATTTTGATGAACCGATGTGAAATCTGGGGACCAGACCAGCTTATAGGTTTGCAGAGTTGGGAAACAACAGAACTTATGGCATACTATGAATTCACATAGAAATCAGTCAAGAACAAGCACCTTGCTTAAGAGGCTCTTGTTTGTGGAGGACAAGAATTTATTATTGGATTCTTGTTTTGTCCTACATTTTGATGGCTCATAAACTGCCTAGTCAAGAATGGTAGGAGAATCTACAATATTTAAATCCATTCCCTATTTTTTTAGTGAATGAAAACTGTGGTAAACAAGACACCGGGATATTTGTAGGAATATTTTCTGTCTTTCTTAGACTAAGCGACCGTTTATTCATTACATATCACAGCTCCTTCTAAGAATAAATATCCCATGGAATGGAATGGAAAAAAGGAGAGACTGTTTTCTAAAGCTAGGAATTATTTCAACTACAGGTGTCTTGAAAAAGGATGGGAAAGACAGGATAATGCTTTCTAAAAACGTATTTAGAAACACGGATTAAGTTTGAGTTTATGCTGAGATAATCACAACGTGATCATGTGGGGGAATGTAATGACTATAGCACAAGTTTGGATTACAGAAACACTTGACTTAATGTTTACTAAATGGTTACAAGCAAGTCACTATTTCTCATTTTAGTGACTCTCAATGATGCCATGAAGACAAAATGATAGACCCATTTACAAGGTCTAGACTGGAGGAAAAACAAATTATTAATATGAAGGAGTCAATAAACAGCTCTTAAAAATATACAGCAGCATGAATCTGTGTACAGGATGGAAGGCTAGAAGTCTCAAGCCTCTCTCCCAGAAGCACTCTGCATCTTCAGAATCTGACCCTATTCATACTTTGCTGTAACAGCTTAGTAGTTCCTGCTCTCGCTACCTACCTTCTAGGAAACCCCTCACCTGGTGCATCTGTGAGAGATAGACTATTACAGTGATGGCTAACCCTTTTGCCATCGTGTGCCAAAAGCGGTGGGGAGCACGGTGGGGTCACAGGCACACGTGCCCATGTCCATAATTTTATGCGCTCCAACCCCCTGTGTTTTTGGCATGTGATGGCACGGTGGCCCTGGTAGGCCCGTTTTTTGGTCTCCCCAGGCTCCAGAGCCTTTCTAGGAGCCTGGGGAAGGTGGAAACAGCCTTCCCCACACCCCCAGAGGCCCTCCGGAGGCCAGAAACAGTGTGTTTCCCGACTTCTGGTGGGCCCAGAAGGCCCAAAAATTAGCTGGCCGGCGCATGCACGCGTGCCAGAGCTGAGCTCGAGTGCCCACTGATATGGCTCTACGTGCCACCTGTGGCACCCGTGCCATAGGTTCGCCATCATGGGACTATTACAATGTAAAAATGATGTGGGGGGGGGGAGAACAGAGTTTATATAGCATAAAGATGTGAGACTAGGTGCTTCACAGCCCTCCTTTGGGATACAGATCACTCTCACAACAGTTACCGTAATCAAAATCAAACTTTAACGTGGCACATGAAACCCCATTTATCTTTAAGAAATTTACGAAAACACATGCTATGCTAACCATAAGATGAAACTAATCTAATACACAGCATGAGGTAGAAATATATGGCTGAGGCTGCACAGAATTACATATTTATATAGAGAAACAAACGTAAGAAATTAGAAGGCTTAACTAATACCACATATAAAAAATTTTAAAAATCAAAATTCTTATGCCGGTTTCTGGCTAGACTTGTTTATTTATTTCTTAGAGGTGAATAGGTTTCCGAAACAAAAATTCGTGTCTGGCTTTCCTGGACTTTTTCAGCTTCCTGTAGATTCCAACCTTTAATCAGGGGCTTAAAAGAACAGAGTTAGTTTTCTCTTTTTTCCTGGCCCCATTACTCAACTTTTCTCTTTGATCTAAAAGGATTAAACATTTCTTCAGTTTAAAGGATGGGATTGGGCAGAATCTGACTGTATACATGGACAGAACATATCCCTTGCATATCCATGAAGATATGCATTTTATGTCTGAGATGTGTACCCTGGCATAACTGTCTGATATGAGGCATTGATCCTTCTACAAGTTTCATAAGATAATGTATAGCCCACTTTCTTAATTACAGAGATCATACAAATAACTCAAAATCATAATAATCATAAACACAAATTCAAGCACTGTGTCTTCAAACAGATGGTTATCTAATGTTGTCATAAAAGTTGCTTGATCAACTGTTTAAAAATAAAGTACACTCTAAAACTCAATTTATAGAATATAATGGTTTTTTTGGGGGGCTGAAACATTCTGAAAAAAGAAATCCATACGGAATTAACACATCCTCAGAGAAGAAGGTTAATCTTAAAATAAAGACATGTCTGGAATTTCTACTTTTGATTTCTCAATGAGAAAACTTAATCATGGAGACTCTGAAATCAGTTTGCTAGCAGAATCCCAAAATGTTTATTTCTTTGATGAGCTTTCCAGTGTTAAAAAGAAGAAAAAAAAATCAGCAGGGAAAATCTGTCCATTGCGTTAAGACTTTTTCAAAAAGACATCATTTTTATTCAGGTCTTGGCATTCAAGATGGTTTTTCAACCACACTAATGAACATTCCCTTTAGCGATGACATAGTATCAAAGGAGATGTGTCTGCAGAGCTAATACATTTATTTTTCTTTTAATCATAATTTATCTTTCATTCACAAGGCTACCAAAGGCAAAAGAAAAACAGTGTTTTGATTTCTTGATGATCAATCATTTGCCTGATCTTATACTCTCGTTACCTGCAGTTCAAGTAACAGGAAAGCTGTAGTGTTTCAAATTAACTTTCTAGCAGATAAAAATTCCTTAGAAATATCAAGGGGCTCACTGAGGAAAGTGTTCCATATCAACCAGCTTGACTACTAAAGTCATTTGGAGGCATTCTCAAGCATCCCACTGCATGACAAGTGCAATTGGGGAAACACAGCTCTTCAGAGCAACACCCTACTAATGGATTACTCTATTTAGATTGGATCATCTCACACTCACACTGCTGTCTTTTCAATTCCAAGCAAAGGACTCTCATTTCTAAGCTCTAAAACCTGGATCCCTTGGATAAACTTCACATACCTTAAAGCAAGAGATTAGTAAAATGTCTCTTCTCTGAAACTCCAGAGAGAGAACTGAAATGTTTAGCTATATACTGTTTTTTCTAAACCAGATCTGCATTTTTATCTAATGAGGGCTACATTCTTTCATGGAGAGTCTTTTGACAGTGTTGAAGCAAGCAGAGGTTGAATCCACAGATCAACTTAGGTGAAGATAACCACTGGTGTACATTCTTGCTATGACAACTCCTTTTTCCCCTCTTTCAGCGACACTCTCTTTTTGTTAACTTTTATCAACTGAAATTGTTATTATGCATATCTTTCTCCTTTTTTTCTGCAAATCATCCACGGTTATCCTTTTTCTCTGAAGGTGAGACATACATGTATGAGCAATAAAGAAATGATAAACAAATGAAACTTCCCTGAGAGACAGCATCCAATACCTATGGGTTCCCTTGCAGTGTGCAGCCATGTATTGGGAATGTTCTGGAAAACAGTCTTACCTCTCAATAAGCCTAGCCTGAAATGAGTCCCAGCATAAGGATCCTAGATAAAAGATTTCTGTGTACTAAAATAAGTACAAGTTCTTCAGGGTTTTCTGAAGACAGAAACCTTTAAAACTGCGTAACTTAGGTCATAAATTACCTTTTGCTTTTTCTTCATTTTCCTTTTCTCTTTCTTCTTTTCTAGAAATTGCTGCCAGGGAGTCAGATTATCCTTGCCTTCTAGCTTGTTTCTTACCATTTCTTCAGCATTTTCTTTCAGACCTGTGACCAATGAGAGAACACAGGCAGCAGCTCTTTATGCCAAACCAGTATTTTAAAATCTGAATGGGATAGTATGTTGCATGAGTGTGAAGTTTCCGGAGAAGGGCGGCATATAAATTAAAATTTTTAAAAAATAGTCTAATTACCTTTGCCATCTGAATTGAGTAGTTGTCTTTTATAGAAATTGTTATGTGAGGTCTTTCTTCTCCACATGTATTCCAGCACAGTGATTTATTTCATATAAATCACTATTTATCTCAGTATCTGAACTGGGAAAGTATAACTTTTTTTTTTGCTTTGATTTATATGCTGCCCTTCTCCAGATACTCAGGGCGGCTTACAATGCATTAAGCAGTAGCCTTCATACTTCTGTATATTTATACAAAATCAGCTTATTGCCCCCCACAATCTGGGTCCTCATTTTGCAATGGGGAGCCAAACCAGGTTAGCTAATAAGCCTGATTTGACAACAGAAGTGCAACACCATATACATGGATTCATACAGTTGTAAGCAACCGACATTTAGCAATCCAGACTTTCATTTCTCAGATTTAGTTTAAAAAAAACTAAGACTGTTTAAAACTGTAATGGGACTCTGCAAAAATGATCTCGTCAACAGATATGTTCTGAAAGCACAAATTGTTCTTTAAAGCTAATCTGGATAAATAAAAGGAGGAAAGACCTATGCTTCTGTCCTGTTTTTTTCAATCCCAGCAAATAGAGCTCTATCACACCAGGTGTTTGAAACATGATGCAGTACACAATTTATGATAGAAGCTAAGACAATTTTGGATCAGTGCTTCCCCCCCCCCTTTATAGCATGCCAAAATGCAATCAGTCTGTTTTAACCTATCTGCTCTTTGTAAGAAAAGCAACAAAGTTATGGTTAGCAAATTAAGAGATCACTGAGATAACTACAAAAACAAATGGACTTTTTACATGTTGATGGCAGTCTTAAAGTGTTATTTTAAAAGGGCAAGGTTAGGCGTTGAAGTGTATTTTTCCATAGCAGGAATCCTAAAAAAAAACTTGAAAGAGTTTTCCAGAGAATGAAATCAACTGCTCCATTTGGAAGAAGACAACTTGGATGTAATATGAAGCACAAAGGGAGTGAACTTCTGCCATAAATTAGATTGTCTTACAAGCCACTTGCCAAACCATTTCCCAATTTGTCTAAGCAACCACAATGTGTAACGCTGAAGCACTGTTTAGAGGAAATAAGAGAAAATGGTGAGAAGTTGCAAGATACGCCATATTTCTAACGTGTTCATTTGTAATTTTTGAACAATAAATTTCTAACGGATCTGTCACAAAATTAAAGCACTCTAAATAATGAACCGAAAAGTTTTTTCCCCCAGACTCCCCTAGAATTTTGTTGCTTTAAAAAAAGAATGAAACATTTCCACCAACAGAGAGCACATATTAGTCATTTATTAGATTTCACCTAAGTAACAATACCTCACTGCAAGATGGGACACAGATTTTGTCATAAAGTGAAAAGGCAGACATGAGATTTAGAGCAGAAGAAATGAAAATATGTCAAGAAAAAGCCAGCACTGCTTTTTTTTTTCCTTTCTTCATAAGGATTCTGCACATGCCAAAGCAATTCTCCACAGACCTTGTACAGGTAGTCCTTGATTTACGATTGGGTGGGACCAGAATTTTGATCAGTAAGCAATGGAATCATTAAGTGTAACTGCACCCAATTTTACAACCGTTTTTACAGTGGTTGTAAAGTGAATCGCATGGTCATTAAGCAAATTTAGCTTCTCCAGTTCATTTCGCTTGTCAGAAGCTGGCTGGTTCAAGTGGCTGCAAAAAGCTGCAAAACCATCAGAAATCTGACTGCCAAGCGTCCAGGCGCCACAATCGTGTGACCACAAAGGTGGTGCAACAGTCGTAACTTTGAGGACAGGTTATAAGTCCCTTTTTTCTGAGGCTGTCATAAATTTGAATTGTTGTTAAATCAATTGTTATAAGTTGAGGGCTATCTGTTTTGCTACTCACTATAGAGACAACTCTCAGAAAGATAAATACAGTACAGTATTTGGAAGTATAATTATTCTGCAGCTGCTAAACGTTTAATATGTCAGCCTGGGAGAAGTCATGCAGCTGTTTTCCACAACTGTTCTGGTGGCAGAAAGACTTTGCTATCTCTAAAAAAAAATCAGCAAAGGTTTCACCCTATCTCTGTACCACTCACAGACAACTACTGTAGAACCAAGCTCGTGGATGACAAATCCATTTTACAACCAAAAACAAAACAAAACAAAACCCTACAGATGTAATGTAAAACAAAATCTCTTGTATGCTCATGTTCCTTCTCCAGAAACTGATATTTAAATACTTTTAAGTAGAATAGTTTGATTTAATATTAACTAATCATTAGTTTGATTGCTGCAATTGGTGTATACTTTAATGATGGAATTTAAGCAATTCAGCCTTTTTTTCAGTGGGGAGAAGAGATCAGAAATGGTCCACCAGTTCTAGAAAAAAGAAAGAGTCACCTACCAGGAACCCACTTAATTTCCATTTCCATATCAGTGTCTTGGTGCTTCTTTTCTTTTTCCTGGATACTCCGAAGAAGCTCCCTGTATTTTGCTATCTGGTCTTCTTCATCTTTGGAATGTTCTTTAGGTTGATCGCCATCTGTTATGTCGGTTTCATTATTACCTTTACATAAAAGGGAAGTGAGAATCTTTCCAAAAATTGTTATATAAAAATTGAAATTAAGTCAGTCATATTTGAATGGGGGAAGGGGGGGAAACAGGGAAACCAGGCCAAAAACAAGGAGTAATCTCCAAACCTGTAGAGCATGCTTCAGATGAAGTCTGGAGTTTTTTCCCCCATAACAACTATCTGACAACTAAGCACTTGCACCCTGATTTTCATGTTAAATAAAAAAGATTGTTCTGATATCTATTCCAGGATTTGGGAATGAACACTCTCCAATGACACTTTTCATGAACTCCACTTGATGGGAAACTCAATGACTTAATTTATACTTTCAGTTTAAAAAAAAATTCCCTTTAAAAAAAACTCTGAGCAGCTAATCAGAGCAAGATAGATGCTTTTCTTTTATGCAATACTTTCAATAAATATACTGAAGAAAATAAATACACATTGCTGTTTCCATCAGATTACATTTTCCCCTTTGCTCTTAAACCAGATTTATTCTTTCTCTTTTGCTGTTTTTGCTTAGTTCCCAATAAACGTTATGAATTTCTATATTTAGAATGTTATGTACAATACTTCATAATTCATAAGGAACATGTTAAAAAAATGAATGGCCTTGCATTTTCTATTAAAAACTTATTATGTTTTCAAAATCTGAGAACATTCTAGGCTGAAAATATGCCAGCATATATCTCGTTTCATGATAAAGCTTTAATCAGAATACTCAGCTATGATTAGCAATGAACTTTTCATGTAATTTGTTACAACAGGAAAATAATGCAAGAAAAGTATTTTCCAAACCAGTGTTAACCATGATAAATCAATGAATTTGATCAATGAATAAATGAATTTGAATACCAATAGAGATGCAGAACTAAACAAAAGTTTCTGATTGGAAAAAAAAGCAATTAGCAGAAGTGGAGAACACTGTTATACTTGTACACAGATTTAAAAGTTTACACTGTATAAGTATTAAGATGCAGAATTGATTATAAGAAAAGAACCAGGTTTAATTCTACCAGCAGCAATTAAAAAATGTTGAGTAACCGAGGAAGGAAGGAATGAGGCGTTGGTAGTGATCACAGTATTAATACTGAGTTTTGTTAAACATTTATTTATTTAGCATATTACATAGCCACCTTACAAAAACATAAATCTATAGGTAAAGATAAAGGTTCCCCTTGCACATATGTGCTAGTTGTTCCCGACTCTAGGGGGTGGTGCTCATCTCCGTTTCAAAGCTGAAGAGCCAGCACTGTCTGAAGACTTCTCTGTGGTCATGTGGCCGGCATGACTAAATGCCAAAGGCGCACGGAACGCTGTTACCTTCCCACCAAAGGTGGTCCCTATTTTTTTTCTACTTGCATTTTGTGTTTTCGAACTGCTAGGTTGGCAGAAGCTGGAACAAGTAACGGGAGCTCACCCCATTACACGGCACTAGGGATTCGAACCACTGAACTGCCGACCTTTCAATCAACAAGCTCAGCGTCTTAGCCACTGAGCCACTGCATCCCTATCATAAATTTATATAACAATCTAAAAACAATGAAACATAAATAAAATAAAAAACATAAAAGCCATGTGACTTGACTTTATATAGCCATCTTGCTGGTTCCCCATGGGATACCCAATGTTGATGGAGAACCCATGTTTTAAGGGCCTTCTGGAAGGTTAACAAAGATAGGGCTAACCTTACCTTGTCTCGGGGATGTGGGGGGTGTGGACAAAGCAAAAAAGGCATGCTGCCTGGGTCCTGTCAGATAGAAATCTTCTGGAGATCTATAGCATACCCTTCCTGCTGGACCTGCTTTCCTTCTGCATACAGAGGAGAGCTGACATCTCCTGAACGGTGGAGAAATGGAGCTCAGATCCTGAAGACCTGAGCTCCATTCCTGCATCCTGTCGAAGGCATTCCCTTCCACACATAAGGGAGCTGACATCTTTTGGCAGGCAGCTTTTTCAGCCAGCCCTTAGAGATAAGAGGAAGCTGAAATCTAAGTAGAGAATGGAAAGGCAATACAAGATAAAGAGTGTCGGATGGTCTCAAACAAGTGAGGGAAGCTCTGGAAGGCTCAGTGGAGGCCGTGCACAAGTATCTCTCACTCAAGGACTGAAAATCCTGCTTAGATTTTGGCCTGGAGGATTTCAACCTCTGAGCAAAGCCTCCCAGGGTCTCCCCACCCGAAGGCATGGTGCACTCCTTAATCTGGGATTGCATCTGCTTAGCAACCGCAACTGGGAGTACTGAGATTGCAATCACCAAGTGAAACAGTCACACGACATCTCACTGATGTCGCTTCGCTCAACAACCACGTTTCTTGACTCAGTTGTGGTGGTAGGTCAAAGGCCTACTTTTCACTACCTACTTCGATAGATCTGAGTTCAAACATTATAAGGCTCTGCAGTTTGCTTTAAAATGAAAGGGAATAATTCCCCTCTCCTTATGTCCACAAAATAATATTGGGGGGGGGGGGGCAGAACCTGTTAATCAGAATGTTTATTGTACAGTAGATAATATGGTTTCCCATGCTTGTGCCTCAGAAGTTTCACATGGAACTCCTAATTGGGTAAAGCATGGGTGTTGGTTAGGATATTTTTTTTAAAAAAAGAACTGAATGTTTGATTTATGAAAAGCATAATTTAGTAACTTTTAATAAAGATGATGAAAATTGTTAGTACAATATTGTTTTAACATCCTGAACTGCTTAGATAAACCTTTATCAGTTAGCAGTACCTTTCTCTTTTTCATCCTCTTCCTCTTCCTCTTCTTCTTCACTTGATGAGGCTAAATAAGCTTGGAAGTCCATGTCCAGAAGTTCCTCTTTTTTAAAATTTTTGCTCAGAGAAGTCACCCTTTCTTGATCTGTCTCGTCCCACGTAATGTCTACCTTACCAATAGGCAAGATAAATATGCTGCAACTTATTATTGTAAAAATGCATTGGAAAATCACATAAAAATTGGCTCCTGCACTTCTGTCAACAACTTTGCTTAACAATAGTTTACTGGATACACTTCAAATGAGTATTTCCTCACATGATACGAAGCCATCAATTATAATGGCTAAGCTTGTGCAACATGCTGAGCGAAAACCAAGACATGCACATATTGTTTTAGCACCTTATATAAATTCTAGTCACAATTTAGATGCAAGCTTGCTTATTCCACAGAAATCATCATACAAATGCCAGTTCCCATTCTGGGTCATAAGATATTCAGCTGTAGTGCTAAGAACTGTAATTTACAACCAAAGGGAATCCGGCAAAGTCCTACCTTCAAGCACTGGCAGAATATTACTGAATGTTACTGAAACAAAATGTATTGAGTAAGAAATAGAAATCTATGAGTGGTGTGGTGGCCTAGAGGTGAAGACGCTCACCTCCCACTTGGAAGGTTGAGAGTTCAATCCTAGGCAGCAACAAATGTTTCTCTATCAGGGCACAAAGAGAAAATATCTGCTGTGAACTCCGCGTAGGTGTTAGGAAGGGCATCCGGCCAATAAACACTCCGCTCCATTCAGTTGCCCTGACCCCATCCCAAAGCAAGGGATTAAAGGCAGGGGTGAAATCTAAAATTTGGTACTACTGGTTCTGTGGGTGTGGCTTGGTGGGGGGGGGTGTAATGTGACTGGGTGGGCCTGGCCAATTTTTGTTTTACTTTTAAAACCATTTTTTCTA